>CM019063.1:558602781-558738962 GCA_009667805.1 Leptobrachium leishanense
GTAATCTCCCATAGGAACTTCCATAGCCACCCCCAATAAATATCCCCTCAGCAAAAACTAACCCCTCCGCAATAAATACCTCCAACCCCTCCACCCACAATAAATATCCCCTCAGCAAAGACTAGCCCCTGCAAATATCCCCAACCCCCACAATAAATATCCCTAAAGTAAAAACTGCCCCCTCCACAATAAATACCCTCCAACCCCCACAATAAATATCCCTTCAGTTGAAAACTAACCCCTCCATAATAAATACCCTCCAACCCCCCACAATAAATATCCCCTCAGTTGAAAACTAACCCCTCCATAATAAATACCCTCCAACCCCCCACAATAAATATCCCCTCAGGAAAAAATAACCTCCCTCCCAACCCAATAAATAGTCCCTCAGCAAAAAAATACACGCCCGGAAATAAATACATGTCGTGATTTATATACCAGCGCTCATTTACATCTTTTACACTAGCCGACGAGTGGGAACTGCCCCCTTCTAAACAAGTCTCCAGTTCTTGTCTCTGGCTGACCAGTTCGTAATCTCCTGTAACCACCCCTTAATAAATATCTGAGCAGGAAAAATAAACTCCACCTTCTAATCCAATAAATAACCCCTCAACATAAAATACACTCTACGGCAATAAACACATTTTGTGATTTACATTCCAGTGCTCAGAAAAAGAAGACATCAATAATGAGAAAACTAAACACGGGACAGAACGCCCAAGGGGGTTCACATTGCTGGCCCTGGGTGGATTTTTATTTCTTGCAAAACCACAATATACAACAATAGACTGTCCTCCAGACAGGTGCAACACCTAGTAAATTATAAAATATTGTTTAGTACCAGTTCTGTTGGATATCTCCCCCTCTGGACAATGAGCACAGTCAAAGCAGCAGCTTTGTGCTCCTTCTCTTGGTACTTTCCTATATCCTGGCAAACAGATATCTGTGCATCGAGACTTTGGAACCTAAGAGAGAACAATTTGATATATTTATTCCCTGATTCCAGTTCAATTTAACCCATTTAACCCCCGCATGCTGAGCTAATGTTGGCCCATTTTATGCTCATCATGTTTAAACATTATTTGAAGACATGCTTTATAGTAGGACCCAGACTAATTATAAAGCTTTTTTTCCAAGCGGACTCAGAAAAATCATAATATATCATTATTATGCATACGCATCATGTCCCGTCAGAATGCTATAACAAGATATGTAAAAAAAAAAATCAATTCAGATTTCAATCACTTGTAGCATGTAGAATTATATTATACATTCACAGTTAGGTCCATATATATATTTGGACACAGGCACAACTTAATACTTTTGGCTCTGTATGCCACCAGAATAAGATTAAAATGAAACAATCCAAATGAGTGTGAAGTGAAGACTTTCAACTTTAATTCAAGGGGTTAAACATTAATATCAAATACAGATTTAAGGAACTGCAACCATTTTTATACACAGTCCCCCATTTTCAGGGGCTCAAATGTAATTAGACAAATGAATATCAAAAATGTTCATTTTTAATATCTCTGAGAATCCTTTACTGGCAATGACTGCCTGAAGTCTGGAACCCATGGACATTACCAAAGACTTGCAGGGTTATTCAGAGAGCACTGAAATGTCACTGACATGTCGGTGTCCTTTCATTCCCTGCACTAAAGGGGGATTCGGCAATTCTAGTTCCCCGTCCCTGCAGGATATTCAGCAGGGTCCCCGTAGTGCGTCGAACAGGAGTCGAAGGAAGCCGTCATACAGCCTTTCGAACAGTCCACCGAATGAAGTGCCAACTTGTCGACAACCCTCCGTTTCCCATGAAAACATGCCAACAAGCTGCCGAACGGTTACGGAAAAACCCTGACGACCCGTCGAACGAGTCGAAAAGCTGACAAGCTGGACTATAAAAAAAATTAATGCCAGAGCCAATCGAAATTTTTAAATTAAAAAACAATATATCAATTCTTGCAATCACTGCACCTTTGTATCTTAGAGAAAAAAAAGCCTTTAAATACACATGCTACTGATCTGTCAGCTCACAACCAACAACTCAAAATGTCGTAAAGCAGAAAACGTAAGAGGAGCCAAGGAGGAAGCAAAACATCTCATTCACATCAGAGGAGAACGAGACACTTGCCAAGAAGATCCTTCACCATTACAATGGCCTTTTTGGGGCTGCGGCTAAGAAGACTCGGGATGGGCTGCTGGTTCGATTCGAACATGAGTTCGAATTGAACATCGGCCGTTCGACATTTTGGCGAACTGCAAACTTTTCGGGATGTTCGCAAAAATTTAGGGAAACAAAATTTGATTTTTTTTTTAAAAAAATGCTTAAAAAATCCTAAAAATAAAGAGACTCTTTACTGCAGAATATTAAAAGCAACGGTTTATTATATATTAACATAAAACGGGAATATTTTTAACATTAAAGCCTATGGGATTCCACATTTCCCACACCTTGTTGCTAAAACATCAGGTAGACGCGGCCCTCTAATCAGGCACTGTAGAAGGCTGCCCGCTGGGGCCTCCCAAGGATCCCCTTGAGGAGCGGGCAGGCGCTGGATGACTGAGCTGCGACTGTGTGGGCTGGCCAGCCGGGTGCTTGTGGCAGAGAGGCAGTGCAGGGAGGGAGCCACTGCACCTGCGGCCACGGCAGACCCACCCACAACCAGGATCCAGGGAGCCCCCACTGACCACCAGGCTAAGGTAAGGCAACACATTTTTCAAAAAAAATAGAATCCAAGGAGTGTGCGGTTTCATATGCTGCATTAATCATACTGTAAAGGTGCTGCCTGGCAGCGTGCGGAATCATATGCTGCATTAATAATACTATAGAGGTGCTGCCCAGCAGTGTGTGGATTCATATGCTGCATTAATTATTCTTTTTACAAATTTGGTTACTTACCTGTTTGAGTTTGGATTGTAATAGGCAGTGAACACCGCAGCAAACATTAATGCTCACGCAAGTGAGCGTTAACATTTGCGTTAAGATCCTAATTTTTCCCACTCGTTGTTGCCCAAACATTTCCCATGGCTTCAAATCGTGTTTAAACATGAGCAAAAGCGGTAAAAATTAGCTCAGCGTACAGCAGTGAAATGGCTCAGCACTCAGCAGTGAAATGGTTGAAAATGTTTTTCATTGTTTCTTGTCCCCTGGGCAGTACCCAGACCCCCGTACACCTTTTATGACTTTTTCAAATGTTCGAATGCGAACCGAACACGGGGGTGTTCGGTCCATCTCAAATCTCTATCTCCACCTCTCTATATCTATCATGATATAGCTGCTGCAGCTGGACAGCAGCTATTGAGTAGCTAACCAAAAAAAAATGTTTAACCACTTCACTGCTACGGATGCGCTCAGCGCGTCCAGCCGCAGGTAGCGTTTCATTCAATGGACGCGCTGAGCGCGTCCTCTTTTTGGGGCCAGCGTTCGGCCAGGTTCCGGTCGATCGCTGGCCCCCCAGTGCGGGCTGACATCCTCGATGTCAGCCCAGCACCCAGAACCGCCGCCGGAGTAATTAGGTGTCATCGCGGGGGCGCGATGACACCTAATTCAGGCATCCCCCCGCATGTGCGGAGGAGGCGCCTGAAAGGGAGGGGTGAGGTCCTTTGGACCTCTCTCCCTCCCGATCGGCGGCGTGCAGGGGTTAACCCAGGCACCGTTTGGAAGGGCACAGCCTGCCCTTCCAAATGGTACCTGGCATTAACCCCATGGGGGCCGGATCACGAATCGGCGCTTTTCAGCGCCGGTTCGTGATCCTTTCCTGGAGCTGGCCGACATCTTGGATGTCGGCCAAGCCTCCAGGAACTCCCCCTGAGGACTGGCGTCATCGTGCATAGCACGATGACGCCAGTCCTGGAGTTAACCCCTAGCTGCCACCAATGGTGGAGATAGGGGGTTCAAATGAACCCCTATCTCCCGATCCGTGGCAGCTAGGGGTTAAAGTTTGGTACTGCTGGATCGGCCAGAGCATGGCCGTTCCAACAATACCAAACACGACTGTGAAAAACTTTTTTAAAAAAATAAAAAAATAAAAATAAAAATAAAAAAATATTTAAAAAAATTATTAAAAAAAAATAACCAATTTTTTTTCTTTTTTTTGGTTTGTTAATGCAGCAATATTGTTCCCATTTCAATTATAATGTGAACAATGATGCTGCACTAACGATTTTTGTATGCGGTGCGTTTGTTAAAAATCACGTAATTTTCCCCAAAATAAAATGTAACGAGACCCCATCTCTAATTTTTTTAACAAGCGCACCCCATACAAAATATAACCGCAATTGCTCGCATCTTAAAATGTGAAAAAAAAACACTTTACACATTGTAAATTATTGAAAATTCATATTTTATTGCATTTTTTGTAATAATATACAGACAGGTCATGACGTATACATAAAATAATGACATATTATGAATCTGCCGAGTCTGACGGAAAGAACGATATATAATTTGTCTGGGTCATATAATAAAATAAGGCTTCAAAACACGTTTAAACATGATGAGCGAAACCAGTAAAAATGAGCTCAGCACACAGGCGGGAAAAGCCTCAGCAGCGAAAGGGTTAAAGTGCCATCAAATGATCTGAAACAAGAAAAAATGGCCAAAAAAATTCTGGGGAAAAAAAATGCGCACTGTAGGGCTAAGTAGCTAACGCTGGGAAACAACATGGAAGACGCAGGTATGCATCATGCCAAGGTTGTTTACATTATATCTATTTTAAGTTTATATATACAAAATGACTAACCGCTATATATAACTGAAAGGTGTGAAATGTCGGGAATTTTCATAGGAAAACAAAATGGATGCCTGTAGCCATTTTGTGTAATATTCATTCATCCATATTCTTCTTATAAAACATTTTTTTCTTGTGTTACCTTTTACCTACTTTGAAAAAAAGAGTTTAAACTCATTAGAAAGGAATAAAAGAGTTATGTGTGTTTTTAAAAATGAATATAATCGTGCAGACATGAAGACACTATAGATAAGTGCTAAGACATGTCAAAAGTAATTTTATATTTGTCTGTTTATCAAGAGTCCTTGAGTAAAATATATTTTCTTTAAGGTTTAAGAGCACACATCTATTTTACAAATATATATTTTATATATCCAATATATATCTATTAGTAGTAATAGAATAGATGCTCCAATATTTTGTAAGTGTATAACTATAATGGTATATATAGTAGTAAAAGATATAGAATTTTTTTAGTTTAAAAGTAGAAATATGTCTATATGTTAACTGGTAAGAGTAATTGAGAAGAAACCTTGAAATAAGCAGGGTAGATAAGGGTCTTAAATTTAAAATGACAGAAGAGACATTATTTATGGAGAGAACGTGTTTGGGTACAGATAAGAAAGTGACCTATGATAGAGGAAAATAAAATCAAATAATTGCAATTTTATTTTTAAATCACCACTGCCATCTAGAGTTATATTATGGGTTGACAGTTCTCATTGAATGTCATTGAGCATATATTTTATGCTAATTAGAAGCACGTGATAAGTGTTGTAAAATACCCTATATCTGGGTAGTCACAGAGAGTATACTTAGTTCAGTTTCACTTCTTCCTCTCAAGAGACCTCAGCTTCATTTTTCCTCTCGTGCATTACTTCTTCCTCTCACGCACTCAATCAGAAATGAGTCATGCTCAAGGAGAGACTCAGAAAGAGAAAGAACTAAGATGGACAAAACTTATAACATCTTAGAAACTCTTTTATAATATTCTCACACACTCTTCAATTAACTCATTACATCCAAAGAAATTATTGCTGCTTTAACCAAGAAGTTAACAGATAGGATTGAAAAGGTCTTGAAACAGGTAAAGTATGAAAGCAATTTAATTGGAAATAATTTAGAGATACATATACTGTATATATGGGTGTGTATATTGCAATGGATATAGACTGAGAATTATCTCGGATATCGCTAGATCGGACCTTATGTATTTCTTACCTGCAGTATAGAAATATAATGAGTGTCTGATAACAAGGATATCAATTTATCCTAAATTATTTGTTGCAGTATATACATATATACACAATATATTGAAATTGGAAGAGCTATTGTGATTGAATTACTAAGCAGGGATTTTATAACCTACATTTTAAAAGCATAAGATTAGAAGCTGAATTCTTTATTAGGGGAGAATTCACTAAATAAGTTTTTCTTACTTATCATTCTAAATAATTATAATAATTATAGGGAGGATGAAAGGAGACAGTGGGATAGACCACATAGCTATAGCTATGATAGACAAGAGAACTACTATCAAGGCCCTATTAATAAATGGCCACAGGACCCCACCCCAAGGATTCCTTTTCAAAGGAGAGAAAGAGAAGAACCGGTTAATAGTATTCTGCTATCAAATAGATTTTCTGCTCTGGATAATCAAGAAGAAGAGTTTTTTGGGAGGATCCCCTGAACAAGAACAGCAAACAAGGGGAACACAGGGACCTAGATATAATATTAGAAAGGGGGGGCACAAAAAAGACCATGGGAAAAAACAGAAGAGGAAAGAGAGCCGGGAAACAACTACGGAAGAGAGAAAAGAGAGAGAAGGTAATCCCCTCTAAAGGAATATTTAACCTGAGTGAGAGGATATTAATGAGAATGGAGACGAGTGTCCTCAATAAAGGTCTAAAATTTGCCCCTACGAACCATATAGACAAGTTTGGAGTCTATATCGACTTACAAAGGTTTAAGCATAAATTAAGTTTGAAAAAATATTTTCTAAAAACACCAGCAGAAAGTAATATTCTACAAAATTCCACCCCCAACGTGCATACCAACTTGAGAAATACATCCAAGTTCTTCCCGCGTCACATGATTTCTGCCGAAATTAAAATATTTGAAACCCTGGTCATGAGGGATATAGATAAGATGTCCACCAAAATAGACCATTATAACCTCACAAAGGAAGAAAATCTAGCTTTAAGAAATCTTCAGAAGGACCCCACTATAGTTATAAAGCCCGCCGATAAAGGCGGCGGGACCGTTATCTTGTCCAAAGAGCTATATCAAGAGGAAGTGAATCGTATTTTAAATGACGATCTGACTTATGGTAAACTAAAAACTGATCCAATCAAAGATATAAGACAGAAACTGGAACTGCTCCTCCAGGAGGGTTGTGACAAGGGCATTTTGAATAAGTCAGAGTTCGAGTATCTTTCTATGAAATTTACGAAGACACCGCATTTCTACATTCTCCCAAAAATACATAAAATCCGATTAAACCTCCAAGTAGACCTATAGTGGCTGGCATAGAGTCTATAACCAGCCACTTATCAGAATATGTGGATATAATCCTCCAACCTGTCGTACGCACCATCCTGTCTTATTTGAAGAACACTTTAAACATGCTACAAGTAATAAAAGATAATGATTGCAGAAAGGGGACATTTTGGTAACGTGCGACATTAACGCATTATACAGTAACATACCCCATGATTTGGGATTGGTAAAGTTAGAGGAAGAAATATCTAAATCTAATATGATCAGTGAGGGACAAAAATCCTTCATTTTGGAGAGTGTGAGGTTTATACTTAATAACAATTATTTTAAATTTGAAGAGGATTTTTATATCCAACGAAGGGCTCCTGTGATGGGTACTAAATTTGCGCCCAGCTACGCCAACCTATATATGGCGGCCTGGGAAACCAGGTTCGTATACGGTTCGCGTAGCTGGGCGCAGGGTAACATCCAGGCGTACAAAAGATTTATTGACGATATTTTCTTTATTTGGAGAGGGGAGGAAGAATATCTGAGAGTGTTTTTGGAGAGTCTCAATGATATAGAGTGGGGTATTAAATTGGAGAATAATTGGAGTACACAAAAAATAAATTTTCTTGATTTAGAAATCTACATAGAGGGAGATTGTATTAAATCTAAAACTTTTTTAAAGAAGTAGATACGAACACGTATATAGACTACACCAGTTGCCACCACTCCACTTGGCTCAAGGGCGTCCCGAAGGGACAATTTGTCCGATTAAGACGTAATTGTACAGATACAGAAACCTTCAAAGAACAGGCCAACACTCTCAAGAAAGACTTTGTTGAGAAGGGCTATAGAGAGATAGATTTGGACAACACTATTTCCAACATTGTGCAGAAAGATCGTGGGGACCTGTTGAAATATAAGCCCAAGACTCAAAAAGATGGAGAGGAGATTCGGTTCGTCTGCAATTTTAACAGTAAAGCAAATAATATTAAAAAAATTTTTAAGAAACACTGGCATATTTTAAGAAATGATAGTGATTTGATTAACTATATAGGAACGACACCTAAAATAGTGTTCAGAGGCACTAGGAATATAAAATCTAAATTGGTCCATAGTAAAAATAAAAAAAACAAATAACACTAAAAATTATTTTGGACTGAAGGAGGGCTTCTACCATTGCGGTCTATGCTCAGCTTGCAGATTCACTGGGAATAAAAAGATACATACAGGCACTTATTTTAATCATAAATATAACAAAACAGTTAAGATAGAAGGCATCCTAAACTGTTGCTCTAAGAATGTAATATATATGTTGCAGTGCCCCTGTGGCCTATGTTATATAGGGCGCACTAAGAGGGCTTTTAACGTTAGAGTAGCCGAACATGTTAGAAATATTAGAAACGCTTTCGAAAAACACTCAGTGTCTGTACATTTTAAAAACCATCATAATAGTTCCCTTGTTGGCTTAACATTTTGGGCAATAAAACAAATTAAAAAGATAGAGGTTGAAGAAGATATGATTAGGAAATTAGGTAGGGAAGAAATTAGACTTATTTTCGACAATGGCACATTAACCCCCCATGGTTTAAATGATGATTTTGAAATCAATCATTTTCTATAAGAGGTTGTGTTTCGTTTTTGGGGAATGCCTATCTTCTTTAATTGCATATCATTGGGGTGATTCAAAAATTAATAGTATTTAACACTAGTCATTATCTATTTAATTCCTATACACACCTACAAAAGATTAGTCCATCATAGATTCCTATACCATACATATTGAGCATAGCGTTGTAGGATAAGTTTGTATCAATATATTGGATAATTTAATTTTAGATTAAATAGGACTGATATATAATACCCCTTACACCTCAATCAGTTTTACAAATAGATATATATATGTAATTTTCACTCAATATTTATACACACTAATGTTAATGGTTTCTCTTACAACGAAGACAAGTTTCCAATATGCACTCTATATAATTATTGGAGGGAATGCTATTAGAAATAACCCAATTGGCACTTTAGTTCACTTCGGCACCTTTTAGTATATTCACTATACAAACAAGGAACCCATATTTATTTATTAATATTATGTAACTTTGCACTTTATAAATAGATTGTTATATGCTGTCTATTCCTCCCCAGGAATATTTCACCTTATCATTTACACTAAGGGATATTTACACTTCCCTTTATAACTTTATATGAATAAACCCTTTCAGAATTGTAGTTTAAATAGCACTTTAAAACTCATTAGACACTATAGCACTTTATTCACTATAAGGTTCAAATAGGTATATTCCATATTATGCATATGCAAATACCCTATTTCCGTTTTTTAGGGATTAATAATTAAACGTGCACCTTAGTTTAGGGGTTTATTATTTCACTATGCACTTTATTCGTTGTCGGTAATTCTTATAAATCGATTTTAGATATATAAGAGTACAGGGTATAAAATTTCAAATTTAATCCATAATATTTATATACTTTATTCCCCAGTTAGTGGTTAGTGTTAAAATTAAAATTATACACTTTATTAAGATTTAAATTTATGCACTTTAGAGATTAATTAACAATTAAATGCGCACCTCATTTTAGGGGTCCATCTTTTTACCATGCACTTTATTCATTGTTGGTAATTCCTATAATTGGTTTTAGACACATAAGAATTTCAAAGCAATTTAATTCATAATATTTAATATTTATATACCTTATCTCCCAGTTAGGGGTTAATGTTTAAATTTGTGCACTCCATTAGAATTTAAATTTAAATGATGCACTTTAGTATCAAATAGTTGTTTACAATCTGCCTTAGTCACATAATAGTGTAGGGCATTTTTAAATTAAAGTTGAATAAAACTCTTAAATTAGAGTTGAATAAAAAAAATTTAATACCACATTAGATATACAAGGATCATCTGTGTATAGGATGAGCACACATTAGTTTGAGAATATGAGGAGTGGTATACAATCATTCAATCTCCAGTGATTGCGTGTATCCCCTATATGAGATGCAATGGGGGAAGATGAGGAAATGTATAAACGGAAGATGTTTATGGTTCTGATATTATTCTCCCTCCATGGGGTTTCCAAAGCGTCTGGTCGCCATAGAAGGAAATGAAGAAGCAACATCACCAGGAGCTGATCGCGGTAGTCGCAGTGGAACGCACGCTCCATCCGCATTAATGGCTTGACCCGCACGGTGAGGCGCATGGAAGGAGAAGAGCGCATGTGCAAGATGGCGGCGACCGCCGTAGATTCGAAAGAACTCGGTTTTGAGGCGTAGAGCGCACGCTGAACATATAATCTAGGACAGATGGGGACAATTTAAGGACACTATTTAAACATGCACATCGGTTCAGCCTGTAAACCAGCTGATGAAGCCAGCTACCTTGGCGAAACTCGTTCTGGTTACTTGGCAGTGCCAGTAGTATTGTTTTATGTTTTAATAAAAAGTTTTTTTATTTCATTCATTTCATCCCCGTTTTTCTGGAAGTCCTGGAAGTTGAAAGGGTTCATTGGACTGAACCTAATAAGTCCATACGCGCGCACACCTCGAGCTTGGTCTTAAAGCTCCAACGCATGTGAGTTGGCAATCTCTATATCCTCATATGTTACCATATTTGCAAGATCTGCACGAGAAGGTTTTTTTCTGTTTCTTGTATTACATGTGAGAAGAATCCCCCTCTAAAAGAAGGTGTGGGTCACCTTCATAAGCAGAGAAATTTAAGCACCCGAATGTGTTCATCCACTCAGAGCCAGTGTTCGGGCTCTTGATTTGTGAGTGAAACCATTATATAATATATTTGAGAATCTGTTAAAACAGTCTATACTATTGTATTGTTCTATCTTTTCATATGATCCATGTGGACAAATGAACTAAGAGAACCACCAGACATCCATAAGCGACCTTCATCGCGCCACCAGATACGTATTGTACAATTGTTTTAAATATTGTTTGCTGGGAATTACATGTTTTCTTTCCAGAAACGTTTTATTAAGTTGAACTAACCATTTATGCTTAGTTACTAACTTTAGGATTTAAGTAAATTGTACTAATAATATGTGCTGATATTACTAACAGGGTCTAATTCTGAAAGCTAGGAATCTGTGGGCTGAGGGTTGTTGTTTTTTTTTAGAAATCCTTGATTTTTGTTGTTAGAATAAATCATTTTTGTATACGTAATAAATATATATGTTTTTACCTAGTTTGGTTGCGGTTTTATTTTTGTAAACAAAGTGAAAACAAGTGAAAACAAGTGAAAACAAATTCAGGAGACGTTTTTGTAGAGATAGTTTTATTATTGTTTATATCTCGTATAAATTTCTTAATTGAATAAACTCTCCCACAGAAAATACACATACAGTTGTGTTCAAAATTATTCAACCCCCCACTGAAATTGAGTGTTTTGGCCAGTTTGACATTGATTTTGATCATTCAGTCATCTTGCTTACAATTAAATCAAAGAGGCACGTGTAGGTCAGACAAATATAACATAACATTTATAATGAAATAACCACAAATGTCTTTTCTGTGCTCACATCATTATCAGTTTTATTCAACCCCCAAGTGACATTCAATCTTAGTACTTATAACTGTAAAAGGATGTTGTACTAACAGCTTTTAAATGTGAAGCATAGCTTGACACAAGTGTCTTGCAGCGATCTACGGGTATCTTCGCCCATTCGTCATGGGCAAAAGCCTCCAGTTCAGTCACATTCTTAGGCTTGCGCACTGCAACTGCTTTTTTTAAGTCCCACCAGAGGTTCTCAATCGGATTTAAGTCAGGTGACTGTGATGGCCACTCCAAAATGTTCCAGCCTTTAATCTGCAACCATGCTCTAGTGGACTTGGAGGTATGCTTGGGATCATTGTCCTGTTGAAAGGTCCAATGTCTCCCAAGCCTCAGGTTTGTGACGGACTGCATCACATTGTCATCCAATATCTCCTGGTACTGAAAAGAATTCATGGTACCTTGCACACGCTGAAGCTTCCCTGTACCTGCAGAAGCAAAACAGCCCCAAAGCATGATAGACCCCCCGCCTGATAGACCCCCCGCCATGCTTCACAGTAGGCAAGGTGTTCTTTTCTTCATAGGCCTTGTTCTTCCTCCTCCAAACATAGCGTTGATCCATGGGCCCAAACAGTTCTAATTTTGTGTCATCAGTCCACAGAACACTATCCCAAAACTTCTGTGGTTTGTTCACATGACTTTTGGCATACTGCAGTCGATTTTTCTTATTCTTTGGAGACAGCAAGGGAGTTCTGGCATGGAGGCCTTCATTACGCAGTGTGCGCCTTATTGTCTGAGCTGAAACTTCAGTACCCACATCTGACAAATCTTTTCTCAGTTCCTCAGCAGTCACACGGGGACTTTTCTCCACTCTACGCTTCAGGTAGCGCACAGCAGTCGAAGTCAGCATCTTCTTTCTGCCACGACCAGGTAGCGTTTCAACAGTGCCCTTTGCCTTGAATTTGCGAATGATGTTTCCTATGGTCTCTCTTGGTATCTTTAACACCTTTGCAATCTTCTTATAGCCATTGCCCTTCCTGTGAAGAGTAATCACCTCTTCTCTTGTCTTCCTGGACCATTCTCTTGACTTCACCATGTTTGTAACCACACCAGTAAATGTCTAGAAGGAGCTGAGTATCACAGTCATTTTAAAGCTGCCTAATTGGTGCTTATTATGCTTTATTGCTGCTCCGTGACATCCACAGGTGTTTTCAATACCTGATTGAAAACACTTGAATGAACCTCTGTTCTTCAGAGTGGTAGTCTTTAAGGGGTTGAATAATTGTGTCAATGAAGAATTCACAAAAGAAACATTTACTACTGTATTACAAAACCAATTGATGTCATTTTAGTTGCATATGGTTCTTTAAAAAGTCCTTGTAGGATTTCATTCTGAATACAATTACAAATGTACACTAAATTCCCTAAAACCCTTTACAGCATTGGGGGTTGAATAATTTTGAACACAACTGTATATAATGTTTTTTTAATCTGAAAAGTAGAATTTAAAAGAAATCTAACTTAAATGCTTTTTCATTCAGAATTGCTTTGTTTGCATTAGTACGCGAGATAAGATGTAGAGTTGAATCTTGCAAAACCCAAGGCCTGTGAAAGGATGTGTTAGTACAACATTGTAGCTACAGTCCAGTTTCCCGAGAAAAAGCACAATGACTTGTTTAAAATGGACATACAGTATTTGTGATAAGCAGGATATGATGTTTTGTGAGACCAGCTCCATTGTACTGAAATAAATCATTCCTTTTGCTTATTTTTGAGCTAGAGCAAAAGCGCCACCTCGCAATTAAATTATAGGAAGAAAGTTAAAAGTCCCGATGATTCAGGAGTTAATTTGGTAGGCGTGGAATTGGGCTAAGCAAAGATTTAAATGGTGAAGACAGAGTGGGGGCTTCTTCTGAAAAGCTTCTTAGAAAAGTTTGGGGGCGTCTTCTAAAAGAAAAGAAGGGATTGCTGCTTTTTCGAACTTCTTCTTCTATGGGCGGCTTCTTCTGAAGATTCTTCTGAATCTGGGGGGGGGGCACCACCTGGTCCTATCCCAGCCAGAATGTCATGATGAAACGATAAACTTCTCTCCTGAGATTTATGTGAGAAATTTCTAGCAAGTATTTCTAGAAAGGAGGGGACAGACACACAGACACGCAGACACCTAAGCAGGAACATGTTGCCACTGTCATGCCACTCTCACATGTCTTACATCTTGACACCAAGGCAACTATCAGTTCATCAGAGGATATAGACAACTGATCCAAGGCCCTTACTGCATCCATTTCATTGGTAAGTATGAGAAGGGAAAAATATACTTATTTAAATATGAGTAATCAATTACAGCATGCTATTTACCTCTAAACTATCTTTGCAGACAAGAATCACTATTTGTGATCAATTGTTAGTTTTGGGGAAGCAATCATATGAGTCAAGACTACAGATTGACAAATATATTGTATTCTCCAATGACAGATGATCCAGATATATTACAGTAGATATATCCAGATTGGTCGCAAAGAGATAATATGAAATGCTGTAATACACTGATATCTAGATAAATCTGTAGGTTGAAGTCTTTAACCAGTTCAATGCTAAGGACGCGTTCAGCGCGTCCTCAGCATTACCGCTGGTATGCGGAGGACGCGCTGAGCGCGTCCTCGCATTGGGGTCAGCGTTCGGCCGGGTTCCGGCCGATCGCTGGCCCCTCCGGTGCGGGCTGACATCCTGGATGTCAGCCCGGCATCCGGAGCAGCGGCCGCCATTATTAGGTGTCATCGCGCCCCCGCGATGACACCTAATTCAGGCGCCCCCCCCGCATGTGCGGAGGAGGCGCCTGAAAGGGAGGGGGGGAGGTCCTTCGGACCTCTCTCCCTCCCGATCGGCGGCACACAGGGGCTTAACCCAGGCATCATTTGGAAGGGCACAGCCTGCCCTTCCAAATGATGCCTGACATTAACCCCTGGGGAGCTGGATCGCAAATCGGCGCTGAAAAGCGCCGATTCGCGATCCTTCCCGGGAGCTGGCCGACATCTTGGATGTCGGCCAAGCTTCCGGGAACTCCCCCAGAGGACTGGCGTCATCGTGCGTAGCACGATGACGCCAGTCCTACAGTTAACCCCTAACTGCCACGAACTGTGGAGATAGGGAGTTCCAATGAACTCCCTATCTCCCGATCCGTGGCAGTTAGGGGTTAAATTTTGATATGGTTGGATCGGCCAGAGCATGGCCGTTCCAACGATACCAAACATGAAAGTAAAAAAAATTGTAAAAAAAAAAAAAAAAAATTAAAAAAAAAAAAATTAAAAAAAAAAAAATTAAAAAAAATAAAATAAACACTTTTTTTTTTTTTTTGGTTTGTTAATGCAGCAATATTGTTCCCATTTCAATTATAATGTGAACAATGATGCTGCATTAACGATTTTTGTATGCGGTGCGTTTGTTAAAAATGGTGTCATTTTCCCCAAAAAAAAAATGTAACGAGACCCCATCTCTAATTTTTTTAACAAGTGCACCCATACAAAATATAACCGCAATTGCTCGCATGTTAAAATGTGGAAAAAAACACTTTACACATTGTAAATTATTGAAAATTCATATTTTATTGCATTTTTTTGTTATAATATACAGACAGGTCATGACGTATACATATAATAATGACATATTATGAATCTACCGAGTCTGACGGAAAGAACGATATATAATATGTCGGTGTCATATACTAAAATAAGCCTTTAAAACACGTTTAAACATGATGCGCAAAACAGGTAAAAAATGACCTCAGCACAGGGGCGAGAAAAGCCTCAGCAGCGAAAGGGTTAAGGTGTATCCCAAGCAGAGATCAGTATCAGGGTCATTAACTTGATCTAAGGTAATGCGTTATGGCAACATGTTATTACGGTGAAATTCTTGATAACTGTGAAATGCAGATAGTGAACTGTATTCTATATGCCTAGATATATGTATTTGTATAGAAGCGTTGAACCATTTTTGTTTGGTCAACAAAAATGTTTTTCGTTTACACATTTCAATGAGTGATCTATGTTTGATATATTCAATTGATGTGATAGCGATCTGTCAATTTCAGAATGTACGAACTGAGCTAGTGTTTATATATGTCCGCTCGAAGGATTTTCTGTAGGTTTGCTTGACGACGAGTAATCTAAATTGGTTACCTCCTTTTGTGGATAATTGGAGTACGGTGATCTGGTGAAGAGATAAATCTTGTGATCCATTCTTTCTATTCTCTATTCTATTCTGCCCCTTACCTTCTGTATCAGTTTGGTAAAGTGGACTCCTTAAAAAATACTCCTCCTTCATGGATAAAATAAGGCAGGTGGAGGTTTCTGATACCAGTAAAAAATTGGATAATTAGATAAATTATACCATAGTGAAAAATTCATTATGAAAAATGGTGTTTTATCATTCTGTTCTGTTCCTGAGGACAACGAGGCATGACATCAAGTGCAGAAGGTTTCAACATTACTTTACTAGAGATATAACCCAAATAATTTCTCACGCATAGCCCGCCATCCTCTGGAACACTCTACATTGTACTGTCAAAGCTTTCCTCAAACGCTCCCTTAGAGACATACCTATTCAGGCAAGCCTACCACCCCACTCACTAATACACCTCACTGCCCCAATCAGTCCATTGCTCTCACCTTGCAGTCCTCTCTGTTTCAACCCCAACCCTTCTAGATGATAAATTCCCATGGGAATAGGGCCCTTGTTTCCCCCTGTACTGGTTTATCAAAACTGTATTCAATCTCAACTTGTTGTAACCCTGTCTATATTGTGTCCGTTGTTCAGCGCTGCGGAATATGCTGCCACTATATAAATAAAAGTATAATAATAAAATAATCAATGCACGGTGACTTTTAAAGTGATTATTTATCGTGTACTTTACAGAGAACCAATCAAAATGGAATTAGGAGATAATTAGTAAAATGATTGGATCCCGGGGAGGTTTGTGAAAGGTGTAAAGCATTTCCCATCACATGTTATATATGAGCTGCGCTGACAACTGCTCTCACCTCATTGTTCTTGCTCCACCATTGCATTTTCGATGGGTCGATGAGGAGCTTCTTGTCTTCTGATGCAAACTCTGTGTATTGCCCCACAGTAACGTATTGTGTGACTGTTTGGACTTTAAACCATTGTCTAATTATATAATGTGTGTTGATTTCTCCATTATGATTAAAGAAAGGTTTATTCATCTTAAGAAGAACCGGGGTGTTTTTTATAAAGTGATGGAGCTGCAGAGATAAGAATAATTAATTAATGATTTGATAAAACTGGAAACACATGAAACAGCACATGTTAAAATATCCACCTACACCTAATGGGACTTTCTGTTTCCCTCTAATTCTACACAAAACTCATATTTTCCTCCCCTTTTCTCCCTCCGTGTGGCGCTTCTCCGCTTTTTCTCAGGGCTTTAGAAATGCTGAGGTCCCTGCAGCTTCTTACACAATTTGTGTAGTGTACGTAGAGTGTGTAGCGTATTTTAAACATATTGCACAGCATGATGAACTTGCGAACCTCCATATGCCTGCCTAGTTATGCAGCGTCTGCGTAAATGATTGGTTGATGCAGCAGCATTCCTCATCTGCCGTGACCCAGAACGTTCATGGAGAGACAGCAGTGATGTCACACAAGTCATGCTGACATCATTGGTCTCAGGTAGATAGGATATTCAAAATCCCATCTACCTCTTGGCAGGTGTCTGGAAGAAGGAAAAGTCTTTGCTTCTCACAGCACTATAGGTGAAACTGGGCTGGAGTGGGATTGGGGGGCAATTCATGTAGTCTGACCACTTCATAAAGCTAGTGGTCAGGGTGAGCAGAGTCTCCCTTCAATCCTACTGTGCATTGAATAAAGCGTTAGCTTCTGTAACGGGTGTGTACTGTATAAATATATGTGTGTGTGTCTTTAAGGAACATTATATGTGTATTACACTAATTCCTTACAAAAATAGATATGTTCCAGTCCATGGGGCATTAGGTTCTTTAAAGGGTTGTTGTGAGTAGTTTTTATATTTGGTTTGAGCAGCTGTTTTTATGAGGGGGTTAATATGGTAATGAGGGATGACATCACTCCCTGCTCGTTAGATCTAGGCAGTTCCCTTCCTTCCCGGGCTTATCAGAGCACGTGAGGCTTGAGAAGCGGAGGTAAGAGGTCTGACAGGCTCTCTGCTTAAAGCAGGAAGAGCTAGAAAACCCTATAAAACCCTATAAAATCCTATAGAATGCTCTTATCAAAGATGTATATAGCATAGCTGGATTAGAATCCATGTTAAAACAGGTATTTTGTCTTTTTTTTTTTTTTACTTTCGTTTTTGAGTTGCAGCAGTTAGGCCCATGTCCCTGTTATAGTGTTCTATAACTATCCTTTTGTATTATATGCTCCACTAAACTTAAGGCTGTTTATTTTTATTAGATGTCCTGAATAAAAGTGTTATATAGGTAGAATGTGCAGGTTTTTCATGTATATTGTGATCAGGGGGGTTCTGTACATAGCGTAATGTTATATTTTTGTTGTACAGGTGGAACGTCTCCTGATATATATATTCATTCCTGTATATATGTATATTATTTTATTCAGGTATGTTCCAGTTTATTATTATTTTTATGTCTTATTGTGTATTTGTCTTGTCATTTGTAAATAATTTGTTAATTCATGTATATGGTTATTCATATAATGTTGTAGATGCTTATCAGAGCACGTGAGGCTTGAGAAGCAGAGGTGGAACGTCTCCTGATATATATATTCATTCCTGTATACATGTATATTATTTTATTCAGAGGAGAAGCGGCGCCAGAGGCAGAGGAGTCGCCTGAAGTAAAAGCCGTTCACCAAAAAAAGTCACATGTTGCCGGTCTCGTCCTTGCTGCACCACACCAACATACAACACAACGCAGAGTCCATCATTACGAACGGGCGGTGAGGGTGTAGGCCGGTCACACTTCCTTCAAAAGTTTACCTTAATCCAGGGCTGGTCTCCATCTGATCTCTGCAGGATGAGACATGCTTCCAGCTCAATATCTGGTATGACCATAGGGGAGCTGGGAGTGCCAGCCAATCCAGTGGCTCTCAGAGAAGGAAGGCTTTGATCCCATTGACAGGGGCTTTTATCTGAAGTATTCTAAACCCAGTAAGTCTGAGTTGAGGGCTCCTTGAGCTGAGGGTGTGGGCGGGGCTAACTCCCTGCATATAGATGTTGAATTAGCCCTCTAAGCTCCCCACTGAGGGAGAGTGTGCAGGGAGCTCACAGCAACGCTATCACTCAGATATGATGGAACGCTGACACTGTGTAGCGAGTCCAATTAACCCCATAGTGACTGGGCGGGTTTATGAAAGTTTGTCCGAAAGTGGAATGTGCATCACACACATTGATGACAACATTGTGACTGCCAGGTTCTCTGAAAAAGGCAGGGCAGACTTCCAGCCTGTCAGTCTGCAAAGGGATCCCGGACAGAGAGGCGAGTATAGGGAGGGAGGTAGGTTATGAGACCATGACGTACATAGTACGTCTGCGGTCATTAAGGGCATGTACTATGTACATCAGCAGTCTCAAAGAGTTAACCACTTCTGACCCATTTCACTTCCGTGTGTTGAGCTAATTTTTACTGTTTTTGATCATCATGTTTAAATGTGATTTTAAGTCACGTTTTATTATATGACCCAGACATATCATATAAACTTTTTTGTTAGCAGACTCATAATATATCAGTATTATATGTATACATCATGTCCTGCCAGAATGTTATTATTCTTCATTTATATAGTGCCAGCATATTCAGCATCGCTGAACAATGGGCACAGTGTAGACTGGGTTACAATACATTGACAGCAAAAACAGAAAAGTGCTCTTTCCCAAGGTTATAAGTGAATAGGCAAATGGTAGTATACAACCTTTTAGATCTCTAAAGCGTCTCCTCCAAACGACGTACAGTATACAAAAAAGAAAAATGGGGATAGAGATCTAGAAGGAACAGGAATGGTACATAGTATAATACTGTAAAAACAGTAGCAATCACACGAAGCCTCTGTTAAAATCTCACTCACAAGATATAACGGATATCAATGCATGTAGCGTTATCTTTGGTTGGCCCAGAATGCTATCCTGCGATCTCACCAAATTCCGTGTGACTCCACCGCTTCTTAAATGGATCCCAGGGCTGCACTCAGCAAGGAAAATCCACAGATTCCGTGTGACTCCACTGCTTCTTAGATGGATACCAGGGCTGCACTCAGCGAGGAAATTCCACTTTGGAAAAAAGTTCAGCCAGACAGCAGGGATAAGGTGCAAAAAAGGATTTATTGAACCAGTTCGCCGTGGGAACTTACAGTCTAGAAGAGTTGGGGGTGGAAACAGCGGGGGAGGACTGCAAGGTGGGAGGGATGGACTGGTTGGGGTCGTGAAGTGTACTAGTTAGTCAGGTGGTCGGCTTGCCTGAATAGGAATGTCTTAAGGGAGTGTTTGGAAAAAGGAAATCTTTACCCTTTGGCGCCACCCAGTGCTGTTGGAGAGGTAGTGTACCTTTTAACTTCAGTTCAGGCAAGTAAAAACAGACATAAAATCAAACATAAACTATAGCATAAAATCAATAAAAGGTATAAGAAATTGGCAGCTTTTAAGGTGTCTGTGTCTCTGTGGATGTGTCTCTAAAGACAAAGTCTCTGTGTGGCCTCTTTCAAATGCCAGTGTCTGTTGAAGGGAAAAAAAAGTATTTTTCTTTTACCCCTCTGCGGCCAGCAGCCTCTCACATCCACATATTCAGCGCTGCGGAATATGCTGGTGCTTTATAAATAAAGAATAATAATAATCCACTTGGTGGTATATCCCTTCCCACCTTTGTGATACAGAATCAAGGGAAAATGTGGCAGAGTTGGCACTTCAGTTGCTCTGTTGGTGAAATATTTGTAGGATCTTGCTTCTGGGGTCTTCTGTAGCCCTTAAAAGCAGATATCATATATGGCGTAGCACAGTTTGAAATAAAAGTGTGAGTATAACATAATTTATGCTACTCACGTTTACTGGTGTCTCAGAGCTCAGACACCAGATTTGAAGGCAGCCAGTGATATTATCTAGGTGCACCGGATCACCTATCAGCCTCAGCCACCTCCTTTGTCGATGTGAATCAGCCAGGACTCAAATAGGATAAAAACATGATGGTTTTATTAAAACTTAATAATAAAATTATAAAATGTAAAACTACCAGTACACCAATACGCGTTTCGCCTTAAAAAGCTTCATCACCAACTGATGAAGCTTTTTAAGGCAAAACGCGTATCGGTGTACCCTTACCGGATCATTTCGTACAATTTTTTTTCCCCGTTTCCGATAATTTGGTTCCATTTTTTTTCGCTTTTTTTTTTCGTTTCAGATCATTTTCGGTCCATTTTTATTTCATTTCAGATCATTTGGTTAATTTTGTTTATTTTTTGTTTCAGATCATTTCTTTCCGTTTTTATTTTGTTTCCGATCATTTGGTTCAGTTTTTTGTTTTAGACAAATTTGGATCTTTTCGATTGCATGTTTACCGCGATTCGTATTTTCCAACCGATCTGAAATATCGGACGGACAGTTTTCGTTTTCGGAAATGCTTCCGAAATATGAAAACACTGATTTTCATCTGAATTTTGATTTGGAACGAAGCAAAATGCACATGTCTATTACAGAGTTGGGGAGGATCTATTGTGTCTAAAGTAGAGGTAAGAGTAGCGTTATAGTGGTCGGTGGCAGCGTCAGGGCAGGTAAAGGTTGATGAGTATGGGAGATTTTGAAGGAGTTTGAGAATTGATGGGGATCCACGGCATGCAGACTTCTGCGAATGAGTGCATGACTATGCGGAATGGGGGAGCAGGGAGTGTATTTAGTCCAGATAGGATGAAGGAGAGAAGGTGGTGATCAGAGATAGGGAAAGGGTGACAGATAAACTCAGAAATGAGCAGAGGTTGGAAAATACAAGGTCAGTAGAATGACATTCACAGTGGGTAGGGAAAAGGGAGGATTGCGTAAGTCTAAGGGAAGATGAGAGTGAAAGAAGTTAGGCTAGGGTCAGACTGAGGCAGTGCGAACGCGCGTTCTGGCGCACTTAATCACGGCCGCACTAGCAGCAGATGCCGGGCAATGACGGCCAATATACGAAGTACGGTCGCACAAAAGTCCGGCCGTGCAACGCAAGTGGAAAATGAACGCATTTTTTCGAGAACGTTAAACCACTAGTACTGACGTACGGAGTGCGCTGCGCCCGCTAGCGGCGTGTGTGCGTGATTAGGAGACGTCAGACGCTGCTAATGTCCGGCCAACATAACGTCCAGAAGCAAAAAGGGTTTTATTGATGATCCGTACAAAATCACGGATGAAACTGCGCATAGTATGACCGCTATTGCGTATTCCGTGAAAAAATACGTCCATTCTTCGAACGCACATTTTCACGGACAACGTGAAAAATGCGTTAGTCTGACCCTAGCCTTAGGTGGCAAAAGGATCATCAATGGAAATGTAAATAACAAAAAAAGTTAAAAAAGATGAATTTTCAATCATATACAGCATGTGGAATATATTTTTTCACATTTTATCATCCGAACCTTTGCATTGATATATTCTATGGGGTAGGCTTGTTAAAATAAATTAGAATTGGGAGCCATTTACTTTATTTTTCAGAAATTACGTGATTTTAGTTAAGAAAAAAACCCTAAATAATCATTAGTGCAGCATCAATGTTCACATTATAATTAAAATGTGAACAATAGCGCTGTATTAATAAAAATAAAAAAAAATATTATTTTTATTGATTATTGATTCTACTTTTAACATGGTCATGTTAAACATTAACCTCTAGCTGCCATGGATCGGGAGATTTGGGGGTCCAAAGGACCCCCTATCTCCACTAGGGATGACCTGTTCGGGTTCGGACGGTTCGGGGTTCGACCCGAACTTAGCCTGTTTGAGCAGATCGCGAACCCGAACATTTCCGGGTGTTCACCGCATGTTCGACCACAATGGACCACAATGCATATTCCCACTGCCTGAAGCTCCTAATTGGCTACAGCCTTGCACCTGACCACAGGTCTGGTGCAAGACTGGTTGAACACTATGCCAATCACCGCTCAGAGTCCTGATTGGGCAAATTTTTCCCAATCATGGGCTCACAGAGCTAAGTCCCGCAGCACACTATATAAGGTTTCAACGCAGCGCTTTCTGCACGCATTTCAGAGGAGATTTCAAAGAAGATAGTTGTGTGTGTTGTTACTGCCGGTCTGCCACGCTACTGGGGGGGTCTGGAGGGTCTCATTTCAACCAAATATCAGGGAATTTAGGTGATGTGTGTCTTGTCAAAGTGCCAGCAAGTTTTTTTGGGGTTTACAACTTTATTTAAAACATTTGTGTATTGAGGTGATTTGCTGGGTCTTGTCACACTGTGCCAGCAAGTCTTTTTGGGTCTCACTAATTTCTTTAAAACACTTGGGAATTAAGGTGATCTTCTGTGTCTCGTCACACAGCCAGCGAGTTTTTTTGGGGCTCACTAATTTCTTTAAAATACTTGTGAATTAATGTGATCTTCTGTGCCTCGTCACACAGCCAGCGAGTTTTTTTGGGGCTCACTAATTTCTTTAAAACACTTGTGAATTAAGGTGATCTGTGTCTCGTCACACAGCCAGCAATTTTTTTTGGGGCTCACTAATTTCTTTAAAACACGTGGGAATTAAGGTGATCTTCTGTGTCTCGTCACACAGCCAGCAATTTTTTTTGGGGCTCACTAATTTCTTTAAAACACTTGTGAATTAAGGTGATCTTCTGTGTCTCGTCACACAGCCAGCAAGTTTTTTTGGGGCTCACTAATTCTTTAAAACACTTGGGAATTAAGGTGATCTGTGTCTCGTCATACAAAAAGTACCACGCTGTATTTTGGGGCTCACTAATTTCTTTAAAACACTTGGGAATTAAGGTGATCTGTGTCTTGTCATACATACAGTACCATGCTGTATTTTGGGGCTCACTAATTTAATTAAAACATTTGTGAATTAAGGTGATCTGTCTCTTGTCACTGGCTGCCAGCTATCAGTGTGTCTCACTGAGTTATACCAGAGTTATTTAAATCTTTATACCAGAGTTGAATCAGAGTTCTGTATATATTAATCTATATATCACTCACCATGTCTGAAAGAACAAAAAGGACAGGCAGACGCTCACATCCACAGATAAGAGGGCAAGCAGCCCCTGTGTCGGGAGGCAGTGTCTCTGGTCGTGGTGGACGTGGTGCATCCTCTGCAGGGGCACGCTTGTCCTTTCTAACTGGTGCTGGCCTTCTTAAGCAGCAGCAACATACAGAGGACTTGGTGGATTGGCTAACCAGGCCATCCTCATCCTCCGAGTCCTCTGCCAGCCAGGCTTCTAGTGCTTTACAGTCCACCTCAGCTGCCAAAGTATCTAATGCAGTCTCCATGTCCACAGCTACTCCTGCCGTAGCCTCGCTATCACACACGGAGGAGTCAGCTGAATTGTTTGACTACAATGAGAGTGACATGCTGCTTGAGGATGCGCAGCAAGTACAGTGCTCTGATTCAATCTCTGAGGTTGAGCAAGGGAGTATAATCAACCTAGAGGAAGGGGGTGCCAGTGATGACACACAAATAACTGGCACTCATGTTGCCCCAGCAGCTGCAGCATACTGCCAAGTTGGCTCCAGTGACGAGGAGATAGGGGGTGAAGATGACATTGATGATTATGAGGTCACTGACTCCACCTGGGTGCCAGATCGAACTGAGGAATCAAGTGAGGAGGAGGGGGAGGAGGAGGAGGAGAAGTAGGCACAGCAAACACGAGGCACAACATCCTCTGTTACCAACCGTAGCACTAGCCAGTCCAAGGCATCACATGTCAGAGCTGCTCCGGTGCAGAGCGCTGTTGTCTCAAAGAACACATGCAGGAACTCTGCTGTCTGGGAGTTCTTTAAGAAATGTGCAGCAGATCCCACCGTTGCTATTTGTAATCTATGTCAGAGGAGGCTGAAGCGTGGGATAAACACCGGACGCTTGGGTACCACGTGCTTGAGGTGACATATGAACAAGTGCCACACATCCCGTTAAGGCAAAACTTTGCGTAGGTCCTCCTCCTCCTCATCTGTCTCTACCCACACTGTATGTCCTGCCATGCAATAGCCTACAACCTCCACCGACAGGGATGATGCTACAGTAATGGATGTACTAGCAGGACCTTCCTTACAATGTGACATCATCCCAGTAGCTGAAGATTTACGCAGTCAGATTACGTTGCCGCAGCTGCTGCAGCGAAAGAAAAAATATAGTCCCAACCATCCCCAAGCACAGCGTCTAAATGCCAGCTTAGCAAAATTACTCGCATTGCAGCTGCTGCCTTTCCAGCTGGTGGACTCTGCTCCCTTCCGTGAATTTGCTGAATGCGCTGTACCACAGTGGCAGGTTCCAAAACGCCATTACTTTTCACGCAAGGCCATTCCAGAACTATACCAGCACGTGGAAGACAATGTTATCCAGTCATTGGGAAAGGCAGTCAGCAGCAAGGTGCATGTCACTTTAGACACGTGGTCCAGCAAGCATGGACAGGGTCGTTACATTTCCTTCACGGCACACTGGGTAACTCTGATTGCAGCTGGGAGGGATCCAAGATGGGGCTTTGTGCTGGAGCTTGTTCATCCACCACGCCTACAGAGAGCTGCTTGTATGAGGTCTGTCTGCTCCACCACCACCACCTCTTCCTCCTCCTCCTCCTTCTCTGTCTCTGGTGAAGTGGCAGTTAAACCGACGCCTGACAGGGTCTACGCAATGGCTAAAGCAAAAAGATGCCATACTGTGCTTGAGCTGGTTTGTTTAGGGGACAGGAGCCACACCGGGTCAGAAATTTTGTCAGCTCTGCAGGGGCAGGTGCAGAGATGGTTTACACCACGCCAGCTTGAGCTGGGAATGATCGTCTGCGATAATGGCAGCAACCTTCTCTCCACCCTACGCAAGGGTAAATTGACGCATGTACCATGCCTCGCACAGGTCCTAAATCTGGTGGTACAGCGTTTCCTAACCAAGTACCCAGGGCTGCCAGAGCTTCTCATACAGGTCAGAAAAGTCTGCAGCCACTTCAGATGGTCATTCCCAGCAAGCGTTCACCTGGCAGAAATTCAAAGAGAATTCCACCTTCCCACAAACCGTCTGATCTGTGACATGCCCACCAGGTGGCACTCGACATTAGCAATGCTGCAGCGTCTGCACAAGCAGCAGAGGGCCATCAACGAGTACCTGTGTGAGTATGGCACAAGGACAGGTTCAGGTCAACTTGTTTATTTTTCCCCCCCACAGTGGCTGATGATCAAGGATGCATGCACTGTACTGTCACCATTTGAGGAGGCAATGAGGATGGTGAGCAGGGACAGTGCATGCATCAGTGACACAATTCCTTTAGTGTTCCTGCTGGAGCACACTCTGTGGGGAATTATAGATGTGGCTCTAGAAGCAGAGCAGCGGGAGGAAGAGGAGGCCTTCCCTAGCTCTCAAGGCCCCAGTCTTTCCGCAGACAGCATTCCAGCGGGTCCTACTCAGATCAGACAGGAGGAGGATGAGGAGGAGGAGGACTATTTAAGTAGTGGGGGCATTGAAGGTGGGGATTCTTCAAGGCAGGGTTTTGTGTGCCCAGAAACAGAAGGGCTTGTGCGTGGCTGGGAGGAGGAAGAGCACGATACGGTCATCCTCATTGACCAGGAAGACTCGGCAGCTAATGCCACCTCCAACCTACGCTGCATGGGCTCCCTAATGATGCAAAGCCTGCTAAAGGACCCCAGGATTCGTGCTATCAAGGAGAGGGATCATTAGTGGTTGGCAACCCTTCTTGATCCACGATACAAGGGGAAAGTTGCAGAGCTCATCCTGCCCTCACAGAGGGAGCACAGGATGACAAAACTTGAGGACGCTCTAAAGCGAAACTTGTTTAACACCTTTCCAGGCACTGTTAGATTACCAAGTGCTACTGCTGACACACGTGTTTCTGAGGCTGCAGGTGATCAGAGGAATAGCGGTGAAGGCCAGGGCCGCTTGACTGATGCATTTTTAAATTTTTTTAGTCCTCGACTCCCAGGGACGTCAAATGTAGGCACCCATTGCCAACGTCTTCACCATATGGTGCAGGACTACCTAGGGGCAAGGGCAGACCTGGATACCTTTCCAGCAGATGATCCACTGGCTTACTGGGTGTTGAGATTGGATCACTGGCCAGAACTTAGCCAATATGCTATGCAGCTACTAGGTTGCCCTTCTTATAGTGTGCTTTCCGAAAGGACATTCAGTGCCGCTGGAGGTTTTGTCACAGACAAAGGAGTGCGTCTGTCCACCGACTCTGTAGACCGGCTGACATTTATAAAAATGAATCCGTCCTGGATCAGCAGCTATCAATCCCCTGATGCCGAAGTAACAGAATTGATCGGGTATGTCTTCTGCATGCACTAAACCGCCAGCACTGAACTCTTCCACAATACCACAAAAGGGTTATGGTGTGAATGCACTTGCTGCCATGAAAGGCACAATATCTGGGTGCACTGACGCCCATTACCAGATCAAAAAATTTTCAATATAGGACCGCATGGTCCACCCCTGCACTCTTCCACCATAACACAGAGGGGTTACTGTATGATGATACATGATGGCCTGGCATTAAAGGCACAATATCTGGATGCACTGACACCCATTACCAGATCAAAAAATTTTCAATATAGGACCGCATGGTCCACCCCTGCACTCTTCCACCATAACACAGAGGGGTTACTGTATGATGATACTTGATGGCCTGGCATTAAAGGCACAATATCTGGGTGCACTGACGCCCATTAAAAGTTAAAAAAAAAAACCTTTTCAAAATAGGACCACATGGTCCACCCCTGCACTTCCACCATACCACAGAGGGGTTACTGTATAATGAATACTTTCTGCCCTGGCAGTCTTGCACCAAAGGCAGAATATCTGGGTGCACTGACGCCTTAACCAGATGCATATCTTTTAATATAGGACCGCAAGGACCACCCCTGCACTCTTCCACAATACTACAGAGGGGTTACTGTATGATGATACTTGATGGCCTGGCATTAAAGGCACAATATCTGGGTGCACTGACGCCCATTAACAAATAAAAAAAAAACACTTTTCAATATAGGACCACATGGTCCACCCCTGCACTCTTCCACAATACTACAGAGGGGTTACTGTATGATGATACTTGCTGGCCTGGCATTAAAGGCACAATATCTGGGTGCACTGATGCCCATTACCAGATCAAAAACTTTTCAATATAGAACCACATGGTCTACCCCTGCACTCTTCCACCATACCACAGAGGGGTTACTGTATGATGATACTTGCTGGCCTGGCAGTCTTGCACCAAAGGCAGAATATCTGTGTGCACTTACGCCCATTCCCAGATTCATATCTTTTTAATATAGGACCGCATGGTCCAGCCCTGCACTCTTTGACAATACCACAGAGGGGTTACTGTATGATAGTACTTGCATGCCTGGCACTAAAGGCACAATATCTGGATGCACTGCCATTGACGCCTGTATCAGATTCATATCCTCAGAGGGGTTACGGTGTGACGGCACTGTTGGGGATGCTAAAAGCCCAATTTTAAAGCACCTATTGTTACTTTCATCCAAAGCCTGCATAAGTTTCACAATAATTTAGCCCAAAAAACCACTAAACTTTTTCTGCTCGTCTTAAAATGTATTTTCATACAGGCTGCCGCCCCAAGCAGTTGTTTATGGATAGATTAAAGGAAAAGCATTTACCGTCATATGAAACGTCATTTTTTTGTTTTTAAGTGTTTCTATACATCCTAGAAATCCGCCACTTCACGGGCAGGTTATGGGGACCTCCTAGGCACGATATTTGAAGGAATTTTTGGTTTTATTTTTAACACTTATTTCATGGAAAACTCACTGTCCATTTAAAAACGTTTTTTTTTTTTACTTTTTGTCCTTGTTTCCTGTCCCCCAGGGCACTACCCGGAACCCCATACACCTTTTATGGCAATTATGTAGCATATATGCCCTCTTGGAGGGCACTCTAAAAAACCGAATTTTCAGCCCCTTTGACTTGCATGGGAGTTCGGGTTCGGGTTCGGTCCGAACAAATGGGAAGTTCGGGCTCGAACCGAACTCGGGGGGTGTTCGGCTCATCCCTAATCTCCTCTACAATGCTTCTATAAAGCGCCTTGGCAGCTAGGGGTTATTTCTCACAATGACATAATCGTGCCATGCGTCAGTGGATGGGGAGAGGCTCCAGAGGCTTGGCTAACATCCAAGATGTCAGCACTTCTGGTAGAGGTCCGCAATCCGACGCTGGATGACGCCAGTAGTATAGACATGAATATTATGTCAAACTCAGGTTGACAGGTGTCCAACTATTCCCAGACCAAGCCAGACACCGCCCACTCTCCAACCAGACCACACCAATACCCCATCCATTTTTCCACCCAGACCACATCCAGAACCATCAATTTCAATCGCAGACAAGACACTTACTCTGTCCAGACTCCTCTCACAGTCAGCTCCAGACCCTTCCCTAATTGTTAAACCTTTACTCTGCCCAGATCCATCCTAATCCCACACCCATAACCAAGCCCAGACCCTACCCTATAGTTAGTGATGAGCCGAACACCCACACAAAAGTTCAAGTTCGAACTCGAACTCGAACTGAACTCAATGCAAATCAATGGGACTCAAAAGTTAGATTTTTAGAGTGCCCTCCAAGAGCGCATATGTGCAAGATATTGGTCATAAAAGGTGTATGGGGGTCTGGGTAGTGCCCTGGGGGACAGGAAACAAGAAAAAAAAGTAAAAAAAAAAAATTTTAAAGGACAAGTGAGTTTTCTATGAAATAAAGGTTAAGAATAAAAACAAAAAATTCCTTCAAATATCGTGCCTAGGAGGTCCCCATAACCTGCCCATGAGGTGGCGAATTTGTAGGATGTATAGAAACATTTAAAAACAAAATGGGGGCATTATATCCTTGTGTGACCTGCTGGGGGCAATATAGATCCATGTGTGAGCTGCTGGGGGGAGTGTATATCCATGTATGAGCTGCAGGGGGCAGTATATATCCATGTGTGAGCTGCTGGGGGAAATACGTATCCACGTGTGAGCTGCTGGGGCCAGTATATATCCATGTGTTAGCTGCTGGGGCCAGTATATATCCATGTGCGGTGTGTATGAGTGAGTTTCATTGCTGTGGAGCTCTGTGATAACACTCATACACAAGGGCCTGAGTTGCTGCACTATGGGCTTCTGGGACATACTTGCCCCCTGGGCCAAAAGTTGCCAGTCAGCCCCTGGGCGGCAGCCTGTTTGAAAAGACATTTTAGGACACAGAACAAGTTTAGTGATTTTTTGGCTAAATTATGGTGAAACTTTTGCAGGCTTTGGATAAAAGTAACAATAGGTGATTTAAAATTGGGCCTTTAGCGTCGGCACCAGTGCCTTCACACTGTAACCCCTCTGTGGTATTGTGGAATAGTGCAGGGTTGGACCATGAAGTCCTATATTAAAAAGATATGAATCTGGCAAAGGCGTCAGTGCACCCAAATATTGTGCCTTTGGTGGCAGCAAGTGCCTTCACACCGTAACCCTTTTGTGGTATTGTGGAAGAGTGAAGGGTTGGACCATGTAGAGATTATTGACTTCTTTAATAAGTCAGGGATATATTAATTATAACGTATATTTTTCTTATCGTAGATATATATATATTTATTATTGACAGTGCCTCCAATACCAGTGGTATAAATTGGTATTTAACCCTTAAGATAGGGATTAATAACAAATCAATGAATATACGTCTTAACAAATATATGGTGCGTTATCCTGAGTTCTTTTGATGCTATCTAGATATTTTTAGACACAATAAAATCAATAAAGATGATATGAGACTGCGCAAACGGTAAAACAATTCAAACCAAAATTTATTCACACGTCAAGTTTCATACAATCATATGTTGTCAACGGATTAGCAAGATACAATTTCACGAGGGGGCGTGGCCGGCAGCCATACTGAGCAGCCGTATGTGAGTGAGCTCTCTCTCCACCGACTGATTCTCCCGCTATAGCGGCCCAAAACGGCGGCGGTTTGCGCCACAAACGGCCTCATTAGCCTCAGGACTCACCCTGACATCCGATGGCACCAAGCAAGACCCCAAAAATGGCCGAAGTTGCGCGATTCGGGAAGGCCCGGGAAAGGCCGCAAGATGGCGCCCGGACCTCCCGCGATTCCGGATCGCCGAGATCGATCCCTCCGGAGGAGGGGGACTTTCCTCTCCTGCTTTTGTCAGCATCTGCCCCTGCTTCTGGGCTTCAGCTCCAATCTCTGCTCCAGGACCTCAGAACTACTATTCAGGAGGATTTCCGGTCTATCACAGCTAATCTCCATCAGGAAATTTGAGATCTGGGTGAGCGTACTGATGCATTAGAAACAAAAACTGATGAACTGTGCTTAGCCCATAACGACCTTGTAGATGCTTATAAGGAGTTAAAAACCACCCACGAATCGTTATTGCTTAAGGTGACCGACTTAGAAGACCGTTCCCGCAGAAATAATATACGCGTGCGAGGAATCCCTGAAACGGTTAAACCTGGGGACTTGACCACGTATTTGCTGACCCTGTTTCGAATTTTGCTACCGGAGAAGCTGGACGCGGACTTACAGCTCGACAGAGTACACCGTATCCCGAAGCCGCGTCACCTAGACCAAACGGTTCCTAGAGACCTTTTGATGAGGGTGCACTTCTTCCGGATCAAAGAATCCCTTCTCTCTGCTATGAGAATCGCACCGGCCCTGCCTCCACCATACGCCGATCTCTTGTTTTTCCCTGACCTGTCCGCTGCTACTATGTCAAAACGCAAAGAATTCCTACCTGTGACCAAGATCCTGCGAAATCATCAGATTCAGTATCGCTGGGGATTTCCACTGAAGCTTCTGGTGACCCGCAACGGAGCGCTGACAGTCTTGCGGGACGTCGGCGAAGGCCTAGCTGCTCTTCAGACGTGGAATCTAATGGGTGAATTCACGCCACCTCAACAAGCTCCCCCGTCACCGCAAAAGGTCTCACCGGAGTGGCACCGAGTGAACACAACGAAATAAATGCTACTTAGAGGTCCTACATTTGCAGACCTCTGGGTTTGGGGCATCCGTGAGATTCCTGAGGGTTTTATTGTCCTGACCGAACACGCTACGACTTGGATAAAGCGGGAGCGTCGCTGGGTGGCCACTCTTTTCCTGCTATCCTTCTCCACCTCTGGAAGGTGGCTGTCTGAGCACACCCCTCTACTTCCCCTGGTATGACCAGGGTTGGCCCGAGTCTTCTGTGGCCTAGGAGAGGTACTGTATATATTTTTCCAGTGCCGTTTGCACTGAACGTTTTTTTTTCAGTTTTTATCCTTTATTTGTTTTTTCCTTTTTCTTTTTTTGTTTTCATTGCACCACATTTCTCTTTTTTTAAGCTTCACCTGTAACTCAGAAGCTGTTCTGGACAGGCCCGATTTTTTTGGTATTATGGGCGTAAATGTCTAACGTTCAATGTTCCTTATAGGATGTTTCACCGACGGGGAAGCGGGACCCAGAGAGGTGTATGTTGTCTGCTCTTCTTGACCTATTTCAAAATGTATAATGGTATTTAAAATTGTTTCGTTAAATGTGAAGGGTCTGAATGTTCCATATAAACGACACTCTCTGTATGCTGATCTGAGACACCAACCCCCTGACGTGGTGTGTCTTCAAGAAACCCACTTTAAAACGTCTGCCCACCCTAAATTGTACCTCTCACATTACGCCCATCACTTCCACGCCACGGCTCCTGTGAAAGCGAGAGGAGTCTCCATCCTAATTCATCAGACTGTGGTTTTTAACCTGCACAGGGTGATCACCGACCCTAATGGGCGATACCTTTTTCTAATATGCGATATAAATCGTGCCCCGTATACCGTCGCAAATTTTTACTGTCCTAATACTGGTCAACTCACCTTCCTCCGTACAGCAATGGTTAATTTGCTTGAAGTCTCCTCGGGACGACTCGTGATCTGTGGCGACTTTAATCAATCCCTTGACTCGCCGCCCCGATCTACCAGAGTGCAGCGGTCTGCAGCACGCAACTTTGCTGCTCTTTTGGCGGAGTTCCAACTATTTGACATATGGCGCATTTTGCACCCTGATGACTGTGACTATTCTTTTTACTCAGGAGCGCATAAAACTTACTCCAGAATAGACTACTTCTTTGTGACGGCGGACCTACTGAATTTGGTATCTGATTGCACACTGGGCTCTATGTTCTGGTCAGACCACGCACCTATCACTTTACAACTCCCTGACTCCCGTGCCCCTACGGGACGATCACCCTGGCGCTTAAACGAGTCCCTTATGTCCCATCCGGAAGTTGTTGAGGACGTTCAGCGCACCTTAGAGAATTACTTTAAAGAGAACACCACCCCAGACGTGAACCCCCTTACTATATGGCAAGCACATAAAACAGTAGTGAGAGGCGTACTAATTAAATGGGGATCATATTTTAAAAAACTGAACTCTTCCCATAGACTGATCTTTCTGCACCAAATACACCAAGCCACGACCCTGCATAAGAAACAAACAGACCCGACTACACGATCCACCTTGGTTGGACTCCAACTGCAGTTAATGGAAATGGATAAACGAGATTACGTATGGGCGGCGCGCCGGTTGCGAACTAAGATGTATCTGTACAATAATAAGACGAGTAGGATAGATAGAATTGATCAGCTGACAGCTGCAGACGGATCAGCACGCTACCACCCTCAGCAGATTGCAGATTCATTTGCCGAGTATTATTCCACTTTGTATAATTTAAAACGCGAGACCGCGATGCCTCAACCCACTATAACGGAGATTTTTCCTTTCCTCCAGCGCCTGCACCTACCTTCATTGCCGGACACTTATTTTCCCAATCTAATCTCCTCTCCCTCTCTGACAGAACTCACCTCGGCCCTATCCTCCCTCAAATCTAATAAAGCACCGGGCCCGGACGGTTTCACGGCAGCCTACTATAAATCCTTTTCAGCTCGCCTTAATGCCCCTCTCCTCTCTGCACTAACTCACGTATTTAAATCGGGAACCGCAACTACTGACTGGTTGTCCGCTACTATAGTAACTATCCCCAAAACGTCTCCACCTGCAGATCACTGTTCCAAATATAGACCTATATCTCTTATTAATGTAGATGCTAAACTTTATGCTAAGATACTGGCTACCAGACTGGTCGACGTCATGCCCCTTCTAATAGCTGATGACCAGGTTGGGTTTATCACATCCAGACAGGCCCTGATAACACTATCAAGGCTATGGCTTTGATGGACCATGCTATGCGATCCAACACACCGACCCTGATGCTTTCGCTTGATGCCGAAAAGGCGTTTGACCGCCTCCATTGGGTGTTCTTGGAACACACTCTACTGAAATTTAATTTCCCCCGAGAGTTTATTGGAGCTATTTTGGCGCTATACTCCTTCCCAAATGCCCGGGTCTTAACAGCAGGTTTTCAGTCCTCCGTGATTTCCATAACGAATGGCACCAGGCAGGGCTGCCCTCTCTCCCCCATTCTTTACGCACTAGCACTGGAACCGCTTGCACAAGCTATAAGACAGGCTGATGAGGTGGAGGGTCTTATGGTAGGCCCTTCGGCTTATAAATTAAGTCTATTTGCTGATGATATCCTACTCACGTTGACCAATCCCCTTACTTCCTTGCCTGCCCTTCACTCCATTTTAGAGACATATGGGAAATTGTCTTACCATAAAATTAATGTTCATAAAACCCAAGCCCTACCATATAGTATCCCGGTCTCTGATCTAACCTCCCTCAAACAAACCTACCCATATGACTGGCGTACTAGCTCCCTGACATATTTGGGAATCAAGCTGACATTTACCAAATCCCAACTTTTCGCGCTTAACTATACACCTCTTCTTGCTCTAACCTCTAACCTGTGTCAACAATGGTCTAATGTAGAGATATCATGGGCAGGAAGGATTAACGCGATAAAAATGATGTTACTGCCTAAATTGTTGTATGTTTTTAGGGCATTGCTGCTAACAGTCCCGCTGTCCTTTTTTGCGACTATTATCTCACTCCTCTCTAACTTTATATGGCGAGGCAGGAGGCCTCGCATTAAAATTGCTCTTTTACACCAACCTGTGGCCAGAGGAGGATTGGGTTTACCCAATTTACTCCTATACTTTAGGGCAGCTGTGATGACGAACCTTGGCTGCCTCTTTACGGGGATTAATCTCCCCCAGTGGACTGCCCTGCTATTACCCTGCACGCTCCCACATGACTTTTTGGGATTTTTATGGACATCAAAAGCCTCCAGACCGCTACTGACCGGGCTACCTGACTTAGCGACACTTCTAATACGTGTCTGGGATGTGACGCGCTCTGCCCTGACAGCAATACACCCTCTATCTTTGGCCTCCCCCATATCGATGTTTACTCACCTGATCTCTGATTTTGATCCCCGCCCGTGGAGCCATGCTTTGCTGGGCAAATTATTTTCTTTCTATGCCTCGCATGACCTTCTTCCCTTCCTGCAGCTCCAGGAGAAGCACTCCCTACATGCTAAACTCGGCTTTCATTTTTTGAGGTTACGCTCCTGTCTCTCGCAATACGGTCTGATACATCTCCCCCCCAACTCGGACCTCCTTACTATGTTTGAAAAATACTGTTTGCACCCCACCCCCGAAACGCATCTCTTGTCTCTGATATATCAACAGTTATTGACTAGACCTCAGATTAAACGGTGGCGATTCCAAGAGACATGGGAACGAGACCTGAATCAATCCTTTACCTCAGACCAATGGAGAGACTGTTTTTTATTGGACTGTAAAAAGTTTAGATGTATCTCACTGACGGAAGCTAGGAAGAAGGTTCTATACCGCTGGTATATTACCCCCGACAGGGAACACCATTTTAAACCTACCGTGTCTAAGACCTGTTGGAGGTGTGAGGAGGAATATGGGTCGTTTTTCCATGTATGGTGGTCATGCTCCCGTCTTACAATTTTTTGGAATCAGATAGCCTCACTGAGTTCGGAGGTCCTAGGAGTAGATAATAGCCCGTCTCCTGATATTTGTCTCCTTCAAATGTTCCCCTCATCCCTTACCCATTTCCAGCAACAACTCCTTGCCCATATTTTATCTGGCACCACTAATTTCATAGCTTTCAACTGGAAAACAGATAAGGTGCCCACAGTGGGTATGGTTAAAACTAGGATGGGGGATTCTATTCACTTAAACCTTTCCCATTATAAACCAATCCTCCACCTGGCTAAAATAAACACTCAGTTACTGGGCATCACCTGCAGCACAATTTATTATTGTGGGGGCCTATTCACTAAATGCAACTTCCTTCAGGGAGATACACAACACACGCAATAGGTAGACTATCTCTTCCACAGATCAATCACAGCACTTCATTCAATACACGTTAACCCAAAGCTTCTTAATGACTTACATGCATTCAATCGAAAGGGCTGCAAGATGGATATGGAAGGAGTTATGCTAGTTTTACTAATGGGGCTGACGGCACTTGACATCTAAAAACTTTTTCACGGTTCCAGCGTATCTCACTATGGGTATACAATTGATCTTTAGATGTCCACAACCAGTATTCTTGGAATATAAATAATTTCACTAAATTATGGCTCAAGTAGGCAGCCGTAATAGTCTCTTCCTTAGCACTCCTCTGCAGTGGAGCGGAAAGGCTGATACTAGTCTACTGATTAGGCTTCAACAACAAAATAATTAATTTATATTCCTTTAATTTGTGATGGACATCTTAGGCTAAGGTCAGACGAAAGCATTTTTAACGTGCGTTTAACCACACGAAATCACGGCCGTGCTAGCAGCAAATGACGTCCAATGCCGGGTAACATACGAAGAACGGCCGCACGAAAGTTCGTCCACGCAACGCAAGTGGCAAACGAACGCATTTTTTCTAGAACGTCAAACCACTACTACTGACATACAGAGTGCGCTGCGTCCGCATAGCGGTGTGTTTGCGTGATTGGGAGACGTCAGACGCTGCTAATGTCTGGCTAACATAACGCTAGACACAAAAAAGTGTTTTATTGATGATCCGTACAAAATCACGGACGAAAATGCGCATCGTATGACCGCTATCCCGTATTCCGTGAAAAAATAGTCCATTCGTTCGAACGCACTTTTTCACGGACAACGTGAAAAATGCGTTAGTCTGACCCTAGCCTAAAGTAAGGACTATGCAATTAGGAAATAGATATCAAGTTATTCAGGTATACTTTACCATTAGTGAAGATAGGGTGGTGGAAGATTATGGTGTGGTCACATCTTATTGGGGGCTGATGGTATTTGCCCTTTCTCCCCTCCAAGCGTCCCTTAGGTCTCTCCCCAAGCTTTTCTCAGTCTGATCTCAGTGTATCCCCTTCTCTAGAGTGTCCCCCTCTATATAGCGGTCTTCCGCCCAGTTTTAGATCTAGCCCATCACTATGTGGCCTCATTTGATTGGAGGATATATATATTCATAAACTCCAGGGGTCTGTCCAGGTGTTATATTACCTGGCCAGCAGATGGCGCTCTCAGATCAACCATCAACCTTCTGCAGGAATTAATTTATATATTTGGCCAATCTTTTACTGGTTTGGGGTCGTTTTATCCTACAGTTGTGTTCAAAATTATTCAACCCCCAATGCTGTAAAGGGTTTTAGGGAATTTAGTGTACATTTGTAATTGTATTCAGAATGAAATCCTACAAGGATGTTTTAAAGAACCATATGCAACTAAAATGACATCAATTGGTTTTGTAATACAGTAGTAAATGTTTCTTTTGTGAATTCTTCATTGACACAATTATTCAACCCCTTAAAGACTACCACTCTGAAGAACAGAGGTTCATTCAAGTGTTTTCAATCAGGTATTGAAAACACCTGTGGATGTCACGGAGCAGCAATAAAGCATAATAAGCACCAATTAGGCAGCTTTAAAATGACTGTGATACTCAGCTCCTTCTAGACATTTACTGGTGTGGTTACAAACATGGTGAAGTCAAGAGAATGGTCCAGGAAGACAAGAGAAGAGGTAATTACTCTTCACAGGAAGGGCAATGGCTATAAGAAGATTGCAAAGATGTTAAACATACCAAGAGAGACCATAGGAAGCATCATTCGCAAATACAAGGCAAAGGGCACTGTTGAAACGCTACCTGGTCGTGGCAGAAAGAAGATGCTGACTTCGACTGCTGTGCGCTACCTGAAGCGTAGAGTGGAGAAAAGTCCCCGTGTGACTGCTGAGGAACTGAGAAAAGATTTGTCAGATGTGGGTACTGAAGTTTCAGCTCAGACGATACGGCGCACACTGCGTAATGAAGGCCTCCATGCCACAACTCCCAGGCGCACCCCCTTGCTGTCTCCAAAGAATAAGAAGAGTCTACTGCAGTATGCCAAAAGTCATGTGGACAAACCACAGAAGTTTTGGGATAGTGTTCTGTGGACTGATGAAACAAAATTAGAACTATTTGGGCCCATGGATCAACGCTATGTTTGGAGGAGGAAGAACAAGGCCTATGAAGAAAAGAACACCTTGCCTACTGTGAAGCATGGCGGGGAGTCAATCATGCTTTGGGTCTGTTTTGCTTCTGCAGGTACAGGGAAGCTTCAGCGTGTGCAAGGTACCATGAATTCTCTTCAGTAACAGGAGATATTGGATGACAATGTGATGCAGTCCGTCACAAACCTGAGGCTTGGGAGACGTTGGACCTTTCAACAGGACAATGATCCCAAGCATACCTCCAAGTCCACTAGAGCATGGTTGCAGATTAAAGGCTGGAACATTTTGGAGTGGCCATCGCAGTCACCAGACTTAAATCCGATTGAGAACCTCTGGTGGGACTTAAAGAAAGCAGTTGCAGTGTGCAAGCCTAAGAATGTGACTGAACTAGAGGCTTTTGCCCATGACGAATGGGCAAAGATAGCCGTAGATCGCTGCAAGACACTTGTGTCAAGCTATGCTTCACGTTTAAAAGCTGTTATAACTGTAAAAGGATGTTGTACTAAGTACTAAGATTGAATGTCACTTGGGGGTTGAATAAAACTGATAATGATGTGATCACAGAAAAGACATTTGTGGCTATTTCAATATAAATGTTATGTTATATTTGTCTGACCTACACGTGCCTCTTTGATTTAATTGTAAGCAAGATGACTGAATGATCAAAATCAATGTCAAACTGGCCAAAACACTCAATTTCAGTGGGGGTTGAATAATTTTGAACACAACTGTATATCCCGGGACTCCATAGATTTTATTAACATTATCAATAGTATTTCTATTGTTGAATCATCGGCATACTTCGCCACGGCGTGCGTGCATTTCATAACCCCTTTACATAAATCCACAGGTATGTGTGTATGAGAGGATTCTGCAGACATACATTAATTCATTCATTCATAATCAACAGACTTAATCTGTTTTATAAATGTTAGTTACAGAAGACATTTGTTAAGTAATAATCAAATAAATGTGGTATGGCTTCTGTCTTTTATAAGACACCAAGATTATCTATACTATAAAAGAGTAAGCCTTCAAGTGTCCGTCGCCAAAAGCGGTCTGCGCATGCGCGACGGACATTTGAAAGTGGCCGTTAAAACAAACAGGTAGCTGCGCGTGCCGGCCGCCTGCAAAAAAAAAAAAAAAAAAAAATCGGCACGAGCCGCGCGCAGCTACACGTGTGTTTAAATGCTGCAAGCCCCGATCCTCCAGCGGTGACCGTCCTCCGGCTGTCGCGGCCTGCTCGGCGGGCATCCAGGCTCAGGCGAGCCCCCGGCTTGGTTTGGGCCTACAGGCCCAGCCGAGCCGGGGACTCGCCTAAGCCTAGAGGCCGGCCGAGCAGCCAGCGACAGCCGGAAGACGGTCACCGCTGGAGCTCCGGGCCGAAGTTCCCAAAACATACTCCCCTAAATCGGCCCTGAGCTCCAGCGGTGACCTCCTCCGGCCGAGCAGGCTGTTAGGCCGGCCTCCAGGCTCAGGCGAGCCCCCGGCTTGGGCCTACAGGCCCAGACGAGCCGGGGACTCGCCTAAGCCTAGAGGCCAGCCGAGCAGCCAGCGACAGCCGGAGGACGGTCACCGCTGGAGCTCCGGGCCGAAGTTCCCAAATCAAACTCCCCTAAATCGGCCCTGAGCTCCAGCGGTGACCTCCTCCGGCCGAGCAGGCTGCTAGGCTGGCCTCCAGGCTCAGGCGAGCCCCCGGCTTGGCTTGGGCCTACAGGCCCAGCCGAGCCGGGGACTCGCCTAAGCCTAGAGGCCGGCCGAGCAGCCAGTGACAGCCGGAGGACGGTCACCGCTGGAGCTCAGGGCCGAAGTTCCCAAAACATACTCCCCTAAATCGGCCCTCAGCTCCAGCGGTGACCTCCTCCGGCCGAGCAGGCTGCTAGGCCGGCCTCCAGGCTCAGGCGAGCCCCCGGCTTGGCTTGGGCCTACAGGCCCAGCCGAGCCGCGGACTCGCCTAAGCCTAGAGGCCGGCCGAGCAGCCAGCGACAGCCGGAGGATGGTCACCGCTGGAGCTCAGGGCCGAAGTTCCCAAAACATACTCCCCTAAATCGGCCCTGAGCTCCAGCGTTGACCTCCTCCGGCCGAGCAGGCTGCTAGGCCGGCCTCAAGGCTCAGGCGAGCCGCTGGAGCTCAGGGCCGAAGTTCACAGAACATACTCCCCTAAATCGGCCCTGAGCTCCAGCGGTGACCTCCTCCGGCCGAGCAGGCTGCTAGGCCGGCCTCCAGGCTCAGGCGAGCCCCCGGCTTGGCTTGGGCCTACAGGCCCAGCCGAGCCGGGGACTCGCCTAAGCCTGGAGGCCGGCCGAGCAGCCTGCGACAGCCAGAGGACAGCCACCGGTGGAGCTCCGGGCCAATGTAAGAGGATGTTGCCTACACATACTCACCGACATCGGCCCTTAGCTCCTCCAGCGATGGCGGTCCCGCTTCCAGCGTCCTCTCTCTCTCCGTTGGTCGCCGGTATGACGTCACGAAAGCCTTTGACCCCGGGTCAAAATGCCGGGGTCAAAGGCTTTCGTTACATCATGCCGGCGACCAACGAAGAGAGAGAGGACGCTGGAAGCGGGACCGCCATAGCTGGAGGAGCTAAGGGCCGATGTCGGTGAGTATGTGTAGGCAACATCCCCCTACATTGGCCCGGAGCTCCAGCGGTGGCTGTCGCAGGCAGCTCGGCCGGCCTCCAGGCTTAGGCGAGCCCCCGGCTCGGCTGGGCCTGTAGGCCCAAGCCAAGCCGGGGGCTCGCCTGAGCCTGGAGGCCGCCGAGCAGCCTGCGACAGCCAGAGGACAGTCACCGCTGGAGCTCAGGGCTAATGTAGGTGAGTATGTGCTCTCCACACCCACCCTGCTTGCTCGGCCGGTATCCAAGCTTAGGCGAGCCCCCGGCTTGGCGTTGGCCTAGAGGCCCAGCCGAGCCGGGGACTCGCTTGAGCCTGGAGGACGCCGGAGCATGCAACTCGACCGGCCTCCATGCTCAGGCAAGTCCCCGGCTCGACAGGTCCTCTAGGCCCTAGCCAAGCCGGGGGCTCACCTAAGCTTGGATACCGGCCGAGCAAGCAGGGTGGGTGTGGAGAGCATATACTCACCTACAGAACTAAGAACAACACAATAAACAGCAGAGCACAATATTCGGCACAAAGCGAAGCACAACACCAAAAACGGCACAGAGCACAATAAACAGAGCAGAGCACAATATACGGCAAAGAGCCGAGCCCAAGACAGCCGAGCAAAAAGGAATAAACGCCACAGAGCCAAGCACAATAAACGCCGCCAAGCACAGTACAAAAGACAGCACAGAGCTGACCACAACAGAATAAACGGCACAGAGCCAAACGCTGCACAATAAACGGCACCGAGCACAGAACAAAGCACAACACAAACTGCGCAGAGCACAAAAAACGGCGCAGAGCACAATATACGGCACTGAGCCGAGCACAGAGCCAAGCACTTAACCCGAGCACAACAGAATAAACGCCACAGAGCCAAGCACATCACAATAGACGACACAGAGCTAAGCACAATAAACGTCACAGAGCCGAGCACAACACAAACGCCACAGAGCCGAGCACAATAAACGCCACAGAGCCAAGCACAATAAACGCCACAGAGCCGAGCACAGCACAATAGACGGCACAGAGCCCAGCACATTAAACGTCACTGACCCACGCACGGAGCCAAGCACAACAGAATAAACGCCACAAACCCCTTCACAATAAAAGGCACAGAGGACCACAGAGCAAGACCACAATAAACGCTACAACAACGAGCACGGCACTGAGCAGAGCACAATAAACAACACAGAGCACAGCACCAAGCAGAGCACCGATCAGCGCACAAGAGCACCGATAAGAGCACGGAGCAGAGCACAAGAGCACATCACCATAAACGGCAGAGCACAGAGCAAACCACAATAAACTGCACAGAGCCGAACACAGCAAAATAAACGGCACAGAGCCATAAACAACACAGAGCAGAGCACAATAAACGACACAGAGCAGAGCACAATAAATAGCGCAAAGCATAGTACAATATCCCTGAACAGAGCGCAAGAACAGAGCACCGACGAGCACATAGCGGAGCACAAGAGCCCTGAACAGAGCACTGAGCAGAGCACAATAAACATAATAAGACAACTTCACATAAACAAAAAAATTTTTAATAGTATTTAGGCTACTTATTACCAGGGACTGATGCATGCTTCAATAAAAATGTTGTATTCAAAGAAATTTATTCAAAATAGTCACTAAAAATATTTAACTTTTCTTGACGCTGCTGTGTATTCCTTTCCACAAACATTCATACGCACCACACTTATCAATAGACTGCCCTCTGGGCAGGCTTTACACCTAGTCTATTATAAATGACCACTTAAGTTAAATATTCAAATACCATATAGTGTTAGATCGTATTGCCGAATAGTATAGCATTACAAGCTGGCCATATAAGTCATTTAACCTTCTGGGTTTTTTTCATTAGGCAACCCATTGTTCAAATGTTTATGTGGCTTTCAGAGTTTCGATCTGACAAAATAAACACAATGCCCTGGAGTACATATAATAAAATAAGATCAGTTGTCATTGTGATCCCTCACTTCTTAAGCAATTTGATCTAACATCTGGTTGTTTTTTTTTTACAACCAGAATCAAGACGTCCATGATCAATGGAAAATATCTTCCCTTGTATGCATAAAGGCAACGAGTTTAGCTTATCCATTCTCTTTAGAACAATATCTTTGTCATATCTTAAACACGCAGACAAGTTGTCTGTGTGAAGTAGACATGTGCACAGCACAAAATTTCGTTTTGAACTAATAGATTAGTCCTAAAATGCAATTTATTTAGTTGCTAAAGAAATTCGTTTTCAGTTCTTTAGTATGAAAACTAATTTCATTCATTCGAAAACCAGTAGATACAATTACTATTGTAGTGGCTCCTCAGAAAGCTGAGATCACTGCTTGTTACAGTATCTCTCTCAGCACAATGTGTCAGGCAAAGCTGTTACAGTAACTGACTTCTGCTCATCACAGCTCTCAGAGTTTCAGTAAAACTAGTAAATAATATTTTTATATATAAGAGGTTAGAACAATATTATTTCCTTTTTTTACTGAAACTCTGAGCTCTGTTACAGTCAGTTACTGTAACAGCTGAGCCTGATGCATTGTACTGAGAGATAATATAACAAGCAGCCGATCTCAGCGCTCACAGACACTGGATTTAAAGGGCTAAAGCAAAGGCTCCTCTCTGTATAATGTATAGAACATCCTCCTGCATTAATTAATACCCCTCTCTGTATAATGTTGATAACATCCCCCTGCATTAATTAATACCCCTCTCTGTATAATGTATAGAACATCCTCCTGAATTAATTAATGTCCCTCTCTGTATAGAACATCCTCCTCAATTTATACCTTTCTCTGTATAATGTATATAACATCCTCCTGCATTAATACCCCTATCTGTATAATGTATAGAACATCCTCCTGCATTAATTAATGTTCCTCTCTGTATAGAACATTCTTCTGCATTGGCATGTGGAGGGTGCAGAACTTCAGAATGCAATGCTTATCCAGCACAGGAGAGGTAACTTTTACTTAAACTTTGTATCTCTGTGGGGGAGACACAGGAATATAAAAGCAGGGGAGAGGGAAAATATTAATGTAAATCGGCCTGAAAGCTCAGAGAAGAGATGGCTGGTGCAAATTTATCTTTATAATAAAATTAAACCCTTTAAATCCAGGGAAAACATTCAAATAAATCACACTGAAGGCTCATAATGACAGAGTAACTGTGAGAGCTGGATACTAAATGTATGAGACGTAAAAAAAAACATTTATAACAAGCAGCACTGAGAGAGGAAAGGGACTTTATATAAAACGTGTATTATAGATGAGGAAAGGGGGATAGTGCTCCTGGATAATTTAAAATGTATTATTATTATTATTATTATTATTCTTTATTTATAAAGCGCCAGCATATTCCGCAGTGCTGTACAATAAGCACAGTATAGACAGGGTTACAATACATTGAACAACATTTGACAAACAGTACAGGAGGAGATGAGGGCCCTATTCCCGTAGGAACTCACAATCTGGGAGGGTTGGGGTTGGAAACAGGAGGAGAGGACTGTAAGGTGAGAGTGATTGATGGTTGCGTCAGTGAGTTGGGTGGTAGGCTTCCCTAAATAGGAATGTTTTCAGGGAGCGTTTGAAGGAAGAGAAGTTAGGGGAAAGTCTGAGAGTACGAGGGAGAGTGTTCCAGAGAGTGGGGGCTGCACGTGAGAAATCCTGCAGTCTATCATGGGAAGAGGTGATGCGGGGAGAAGCTAGGCGCAGGTCACTGTTTGAACTTAGGGAGAGGGCTGGGGTGTATTTGGTGATTAGTGAGGACAGGTAGTGGGGAGCTGAGTTAGTGAGGGTTTTGTAGGTAAGGATAAGGATTTTGAACTTAATTCTGCAGTGGATGGGGAGCCAGTGAAGGGACTCGCAGAGGGGAGCGGCAGAGACAGAGCGGCGGGTGAGGTGAATTAGCCTGGCGGAGGCGTTCAGGATGGTTTGTTGGGGGGAGAGGCGGGACAGAGGGAGGCCAGATAAGAGATTATTGCAATAGTCGAGTCGGGAGATTACCAGGGCGTGTATGAGTTGTTTTGTGGTGACAGCGGTAAGAAATGGCTGAATTCTGGAAATATTACGCAGTTGGTATCGGCAGGAGGAGGAAAGAGATTTGATGTGGGGGATGAAGGAAAGAGTGTAACTCCAAGGCAGCGAACTTGGTTTGATGGGGAGATGGTGATACCCTCCAACGTGATAGTTGAACACCTAAAAACACATAGATTACAGGATCAGAAACAACATGGGTTTACCTCAGGGAGATCATGCCAAACTAATCTTATTGATTTTTTTGATTGGGTAACAAAAATAATAGACACAGGTGGTGCAGTAGACATTGCTTATTTAGATTTCAGTAAGGCTTTTGATACTGTTCCGCATAGAAGGCTTATCAATAAATTGCAATCTTTGAGCTTGGATTCCAATATTGTTGAATGGATTAGGCAGTGGCTGAGTGACAGACAACAGAGGGTTGTGGTAGATGGAGTTTATTCGGCGCAAGGTCTTGTTACCAGTGGGGTACCTCAGGGGTCAGTACTTGGACCCATTCTCTTTAATATTTTTATTTGTGATATTGCAGAAGGTATTAATGGAAAAGTATGTATTTTTGCTGATGACACAAAGATTTGCAACAGGGTTGACGTTCCTGGAGGGATCAGCCAAATGACAAATGATTTAGGTAAGCTAAAAAAATGGTCGGAGTTGTGGCAATTGAGTTTTAATGTGGATAAGTGCAAGATAATGCACCTGGGACGTAAAAACCCAAGGGCTGAATATAGAATATTTGATACAGTCCTAACCTCAACATCTGAGGAAAGGGATTTAGGGGTTATTATTTCAGAGGATCTAAGGGTAAGTAGTCAATGTAATAGAGCAGCAGGAAATGCTAGCAGAATGCTTGGTTGTGTAGGGAGAGGTATTAGCAGTAGGAAAAGGGAAGTGCTCATGCCACTGTACAGAGCACTGGTGAGACCTCACTTGGAGTACTGTGTGCAGTACTGGAGACCGTATCTACAGAAGGATATAGACATCTTGGAGAGAGTTCAGAGAAGGGCTACTAAAATGGTGTACGGCTTGAAGGAGAAAAGTTACGAAGAAAGGCTTAATGATCTTAACATGTACAGCTTGGAAAAAAGACGAGACAGAGGAGATATGATAGAAACATTTAAATACGTAAAGGGAATCCACAAGGTAGAGGAAGGGAGTATATTTAAAAGGAAACAAAATAGCAAAACAAGAGGACATAGTCTTAGATTAGAGGGGCAAAGGTTTAAAAGTAACATCAGGAAGCATTATTTTACTGAGAGGGTGGTGGATACATGGAACAGCCTTCCAGTAGAAGTGGTAGAGGCCAAAACAGTAATTGAATTTAAGCAAGCATGGGATAGGCATAAGGCTATCCTAAAGAAAAGATAAATCCAGGTAAAATATCCATGTAATTGGGCAGACTAGATGGGCCGAAAGGTTCTTATCTGCCGACATTTTTCTATGTTTCTATGTTTCTATGTTTCTATGTTTCTATGATAGAGAAGTCAGGAAGTGGGGAGGCATTGGAGGGAGGAATAAGTAGGAGTTCAGTCTTTGACATGTTGATCTTTAGGTGGTGGGAGGCCATCCAGGAGGAGATGCCAGATAAACAGTCACTGACTTTTGAAAGGACAGGGGGAGAGAGATCAGGGGTAGAGAGGTAGATCTGAGTGTCATCAGCGTAGAGGTGGTAATTACAGCCAAAGCTGTTGATGATTTTGCCCAGGGAGGAGGTGTAGATGGAAAAGAGCAGAGGACCAAGGACAGAGCCTTGAGGTACACCAACAGATAGAGGCAATGAGGAGGAGGAGTTACCAGCAAAGGACACATAGAAGGACCTGTTGGATAAATAGGAGTCAACCCAAGCAAGTGCAGTGTCACCGAGACCCAGAGAGTTGAGGGTCTGTAGAAGGAGGGGGTGGTCAACAGTGTCAAAAGCAGCCGAGAGGTCAAGCAGGATGAGAATAGAATAGTGGCTGTGTTTTTTAGCAGTTAGGAGGTCGTTGGTGACTTTGGTGAGGGCAGTTTCAGTTGAGTGTAGGGGACGGAAGTCAGATTGCAGGTGGTCAAGTAGGGAATTGGAGGACAGGAAGAGGGAGAGGCGGTTGAAGACTAGTTTTTCTAAGAGCTTTGATGTGAAGGGAAGCAGGGATACAGGGCGGTAATTGGATGGAGAGTTGGGATCTAGGGATGGTTTCTTTAGTAAAGGGGTAACTAGCGCGTGTTTGAAGGCAGATGGAAAGGAGCCAGTGGAGAGCGATAGGTTGAAGATGTGTGTGAGAGGTTGAAGATGTGTGACCTAAGCCCCTATTATGCAGAGCGGGAGGGGAGATAACACATGTTTTATAAAGTCCCTCTCTTCTCCCAGCACTGCTTGTTATAAAGGGGTTTTTACTATCCAGCCCTCCTCTGTCATTAGCTTTCAGTGTAATTTATTTGAATGTTTTCCTTCTCCGGCTGCTTTTATCATCTTGTCTGCCTCATAGAGATGCAAGGGTTAAGTAAAGGTTTCCTCTCCTGTGCTGGCGGTCTGTGCTGCAAATGAGTATTCTGGAGCTCTATCACTGTCAGTTTTTCAGGTAGGGGCCAGGAAGGATTAAGCATACAAACCTTTTCTGTAGCTTTGCGATGTTGCGCTCTTTATTGCTGGTCTCCTTCACTCAATGTAATATCACAAAAAGGACTGAAACTAAAATGTAGTGCATTTTATTTTAGTTTCTTTCGTTTTTTGTACTGAGCAGTTTCATATCTCTTGAGTCATACAAAACTAAATTATCCCAAAATTTGGACTAAATCGTTTTAGTACTAAAACGAATGCACATGTCTAGTGTGAAGCAATTCCTGGCCCCAAATTTAAACAGTCCTGCGAAATATAATGCGTTATAGAAATTTCATAGCTGAAAAGGTCTGACAACCATGCGGTCCTATATTAAAAAGATATGAATCTGGTAAAGGCATCAGTGCACCCAAATATTGTTCCTATGGTGGCAGCAAGTGCCTTCACACCATAACCCTTTTGTGGTATTGTGGAAGAGTGCATGGTTGGACCATGCGGTCCTATATTAAAAAGATATGAATCTGGTAAAGGCATCAGTGCACCCAAATATTGTTCCTTTGGTGGCAGCAAGTGCCTTCACACCGTAACCCCTTTGTGGAATTGTGGAAGAGTGCAGTGCTGGAGGTTTTGTAAATGCAGAAGAGATCCCCGATCTATTCAGTTACGTCAGCATCAGGGGATTGCTAGCTGCTGATCCCGGACTGATTCATTTTTATAAATGTCAGCCGGTCTACAAAGTCGGTGGACAGACGCACTATTTTGTATGTGACAAAACCTCCAGCGGCACTGAACATCCTTTCAGAAAGCACGCTGGATGAAGGACAACCTAGTAGCTGCATAGCATATTGGCTAAATTCTGGCCAGTGATCCAATCTCAACACCCAGTAAGCCAGTGGATCATCTGCTGGAAAGGTATCCAGGTCTGCCCTTGCCCCTAGGTAGTCCTGCACCATACGGTGAAGACACTGGCAATGGGTGCCTACATTTTATGTCCCTGGGCATCGTGGACTAAAAAAAATTAAAAATGCATCAGTCAAGCGGCCCTGGCCTTCACTGCTCTTCATCTGGTCATCCGCAGCCTCAGAAGCACATGTGTCATCACTTGGTAACCTACCAGTACCTATAAAGGTGTTACACAAGTGTCGCTTTAGAGCATCCTCAAGTTTTCTCATCCTGTGCTCCCTCTGTGAGAACAGGATGAGCTCTGCAACTTTAACCTTGTATCGTGGATCAAGAAGGCTTGCCAACCAGTAATGATCCCTCTCCTTGATAGCACGAATCCTGGGGTCCTTTAGCAGGCTTTGCAGGATAAGGGAGCCCATGGAGCATAGGTTGGAGGTGGCATTAGCTTCTGAGTCTTCCTGGTCAATGAAGAGAGTGACCCCATCGCGCACTTCCTCCTCCCAGGCACGTACTAGTCCTTGTGTTTCTGGGGACACAAAACCCTCCCTTTAGGTATCCCCACCTTCAATGCCCCCACTACTTAAATATTCCTCCTCCTCCTCATCCTCCTTCTGTCTGATCTGAGGAGGACCCGCTGGAATGCTGTCTGCATAAAGACTGGGGCCTTCAGAGCTAGGGAAGGCCTCCTCTTCCTCCCGCTGCTCTGCCTCTAGAGATACATCTATAATTCCCCGCAGAGTGAGCTCCAGCAGGAACACTAAAGAAATTGTGACACTGATGCATGCACTGTCCCTGCTCACCATCCTCGTTGCCTCCTCAAATGGTGACAGTACAGTGCATGCATCCTTGATCATCAGCCACTGCGGGGGGAAAAACAAGTTAGCCTGAACCTGTCCTTATGCCATACTCACACAGGTACTCGTTGATGGCCCTCTGCTGCCTGTGCAGATGCTGCAGCATTGCCAATGTCGAGTTCCACCTGGTGAGCATGTCACAGATCAGACGGTTTGTGGGAAGGTGGAATTCTCTTTGAATTTCTGCCAGGCGAACACTTGCTGGGAATGACCGTCTGAAATGGCTGCAGACTTTTCTGGCCTGGCTGAGAAGCTCTGTCAGCCCTGGGTACCTGGTTAGGAAACTCTGTACCACCAGATTTAGGACGTGTGCTAGGCATGGTACATGCGTCAACTTACCCAGGTGTAGGGCGGAGAGAAGGTTGCTGCCATTATCACAGACGACTATTCCCAGCTGAAGCTGGCGTGGTGTTAACCATCTCTGCAACTGCTCCTGCAGAGCTGACAGAATTTCTGGCCTGGTGTGGCTCCTGTCCCCTAAACAAACCAGCTCAAGCACAGTATGACATCTTTTTGCTTGAGCCATTGCGTAGCCCCTGTCACGCTTCGGTTTAACTGCCACTGTGCCAGAGACACAGAAGGAGGGGGAGGAAGAAGAGGGAGAGGTGGTGGTGGAGCAGACAGACCTCATACATGCAGCTATCTGGAGGCGTGGTGGATGAACAAGCTCCAGCACAGAGCCCCGTCTTAGATCCCTCCCAGCTGCAATCAGAGTTACCCAGTGTGCCTTGAAGGAAATGTAACGGCCCTGTCCATGCTTGCTGGACCACATGTCTAAAGTCACATGCACCTTGCTGCTGACTGCCTTTCCCAATGACTGGATAACATTGTCTTCCACGTGCTGGTATAGTGCTGGAATGGCCTTCCGTGAAAATAAATGGCGTTTTGGAACCTGCCACTGTGGTACAGCACATTCAGCAAATTCATGGAAGGAAGCAGAGTCCACCAGCTTGAAAGGCAGCAGCTGTAATGCAAGTAATTTTCCTAAGCTGGCATTTAGACGCTGTGCTTGGGGATGGTTGAGACTATATTTTTTTTATGCTGCAGCAGCTGGGGCAACGTAATCTGACTGCGTAAATCTTCAGCTGATGGGATGCTGTCACATTGGGAGGAAGGACCTGGTATATACATTACTGTAGCATCATCCCTGTCAGTGGAGTTTGGAGTCAATGACATGGCAGGACATATAGTGGGGTTAGAGAACGGTGAAAAGGAGGACCTACACAAAGTGTTGTGCCAATGGGTGCATGGCAGGTGTTCATATGTCACCTCAAGCACGTGGTACCCAAGCGTCTGGTGTCTTTCCCACGCTTGATCCTCATCTGACATAGATTACAAATAGAAACGGTGGGGTCTGCTGCACATTTCTTAAAGAACTCCCAGACAGCAGAGTTCCTGGATGTGTGCTTTGAGACAACAGCACTCCGCACCTGAGCAGCTCTGACATCTGATGCCTTGGACTGGCTAGTGCTATGGTTGGCCATAGAGGACGTTGTGATCCGTGTTTGTTGTGCCTCCTCCTCACTTGACTCCTCTGTTCGATCAGGCACCGAGGTGGAGTCAGTGACCTCATCATCATTGTCATCACCCCCTATCTCCTCGTCACTTGAGCCAACTTGGCAGTATTCTGCAACTGCTGGGGCAACATGAGTGTCAGTTATTTGTGTGTCATCACTGGCGCCCCCTTCCTCTAGGTTGATTATATTCCCTTCCTCAACCTCAGAGATTGAATCAGAGCACTGTAGTTTCTGCGCATCCTCAAGCAGAATGTCACTGTCATTGTAGTAAAACAATTCAGCTGACTCCTCTGTGTGTAATAGTGAGGCTACGGCGGGAGTAGCTGTGGACATGGAGGCTGCATTAGATGCTTTGGCAGCTGAGGTGGACTGTAAAGCACTACAAGCCTGCCTTGCACAGGACTCGGTATGTTGCTGCTGCTTAAGATGGCCAGCACCAGTTAGAAAAGACAAGCGTGCCCCTGCAGAGAATGCACCACTTCCACGACGATCAGAGGCACAGCCTCCCGACACAGAGGCTGCTTGCCCTCTTATCTGTGTCTGGGAGCATCTGCCTGTCCTTTTTGGCCTTTCTTACATGGTGAGTGATATATAGATTAAATATATACAGAACTCTGATTCAACTCTGGTATAAAGATTAAAGATTTCCAGAACTCTGGTATAACTCTAGTATAATTCAGTGAGACACCCTGATAGCTGGCAGCCAGTGACAAGACACAGATTATAATTCCCAGAAATCTGCTAGAAGTATGTGGGACCCCATGATAGCTGGCAGTGAGAAGACACAGATTATAAATCACAGAAACCTCCTATAAATCAGTGAGACCCCCTGATGGGTGGCAGTGACAAGACACAGATTACATCAATTCCCAAATATTTTGTAGAATTTACTGACCCCAAAAAACTTGGTGGCAGTCAGTGAGAACACACAGATTACCTCAATTCCCAAATATTTTGTAGAAATTACTGACCCCCAAAACTCAGGGTGGCAGTGACAAGCCACAGATTCCCTCATTTCCCAACTATTTTGTAGAAATTACTGACCCCCCCAAAATAGTTGCTGGTGGCAGTGACAAGACACAGATTACCTCCATTCCCAAATATTTTGTAGAAATTACTGACCCCCAAAATAGTTGCTGGTGGCAGTGACAAAACATGGATTACCTCAATTCCCAAATATTTTGTAGAAATTACTGACCCCCACAATTCTGGGTGGCAGTGACAAGATACAGATTACCTCAATTCACAAATATTTTGTGGAAATTACTGACCCCCAAAATAGTTGCTGGTGGCAGTGACAAGACACAGATTACATCAATTCCCAAATATTTTGTAGAAATTACTGACCCCCCAAAATAGTTGCTGGTGGCAGTGACAAGACACAGATTACCTCAATTCCCAAATATTTTGTAGAAATTACTGACCCCCCAAAATAGTTGCTGGTGGCAGTGACAAGACACAGATTACCTCATTTCCCAAATATTTTGTAGAAATTACTGACCCACCCAAAATAGTTGCTGGTGGCAGTGACAAGACACAGATTACCTGCATTCCCAAATATTTTGTAGAAATTACTGACCCCCCAAATTCTGGGTGGCAGTGACAAGACACAGATTACCTCAATACCCAAATATTTTATAGAAATTACTGACACCCAAAATACTGGGTGGCAGTGACAAGACACAGATTACCTCAATTCCCAAATATTTTGTAGAAATTACTGACTCCAAAATATTTGCTGGTGGCAGTGACAAGACACGGATTACCTCAATTCCCAAATATTTTGTAGAAATTACTGACCCCCCACAATTCTGGGTGGCAGTGACAAGACACAGATTACCTCAATTCCCAAATATTTTGTAGAAATTACTGACCCCCAAAATACTGGGTGGCAGTGACAAGACACACATTACCTCAATTCACAGATATTTTGGAGAAATTACTGACCCCCAAAATACTTGGTGGCAGTGACAAGACAAGGATTACCTCAATTCCCAAATATTTTGTAGAAATTACTGACCCCCCAAAATAATTGCTGGTGGCAGTGACAAGACACAGATTACCTCAATTCCCAAATATTTTGTAGAAATTACTGACCCCCCAAAATAGTTGCTGGTGGCAGTGACAAGACACAGATTACCTCAATTCCCAAATATTTTGTAGAAATTACTGACCCCCAAAATAGTTGCTGGTGGCAGTGACAAGACACAGATTACCTCAATTCCCAAATATTTTGTAGAAATTACTGACCCCCAAAATACTGGGTGTCAGTGAGAACACACAGATTAGAACAATTCCCAGATATTTTGTAGAATTTACTGACCCCCAAAATACTGGGTGTCAGTGAGAACACACAGATTAGAACAATTCCCAGATATTTTGTAGAAATGATACCCCCCAGTAGTTGGTGGCAGACTGGCAGACTGGCAGTGAGAACACACACTAACACAAGAACAATCTCCTCTCAAATCTCCTCTCAAACGCGTGCTGAAGTGCTGTGTGAAACCTTATCTAGTGTGCTGCGGGACTCCGAGCGGGACTCCGAGCCATGATTTGCATAGTCTTGAACCTGTCTTTCACCTGACCGGTGGTCAGGTGGTCAGGTGCAAGGCTGTAGCCAATTACAGGCTTCAGGCCAGTGGAAAAGTGCATTGTGGGCGAACATGCGGCGAACATGCGGCGAACATGCGGAAATGTTCGTAGTTTGCGAACATGCAATGTTCAAATCGAACTCTGAACCGATCGAACCGAACAGCTCATCCCTAGTCAAATGTAGGCAGCGTCTTCACCGTATGGTGCAGGACTACCTAGGGGCAAGGGCAGACCTGGATACCTTTACAGCAGATGATCCACTGATTTACTGGTTGTTGAGATTGGATCACTGGCCAGAATTTAGCCAATATGCCATGCAGCTACTAGGTTGCCCTTCATCCAGCGTGCTTTCTGAAAGGACGTTCAGTGCCGCTGGAGGTTTTGTCACAGACAAAAGAGTGCTTCTGTCCACCGACTCTGTAGACTGGCTGACATTTATAAAAATGAATCCGTCCTGGATCAGCACCTATCACTCCCCTGATGCTGAATGCTGATGTAACTGAATAGGTCAGGGATCTCTTCTACATAAAACCTCCACCACTGCACTCTTCCACAATAACACAGAGGGGTTACTGTATAATGGCACTTGCTGGCCTGCCACCAAAGGCACAATATTTGGGTGCACTGCCACTGACGCCTGTACCAGATTCACATCTTTTTAGTATAGTACCGCATGGTCCACCCCTGCACTCTTCCACAATACCACAGAGGGGTTACTGTATGATGGCACTTGCTGGCATGCCACCAAATGCACAATATGTGGGTGCACTGCCACTGATGCCTGTACCAGATTCATATCCTCAGAGGGGTTACTGTGTGACTGTTGCCAACTCTAAAGGCTCAAATTTAAAGCACCTATTGTTACTTTTATCCAAAGCATGCATACGTTTCACAATAATTTAGCCAAAAAATCACTAAACTTGATCTTCGTGTCCTAAAAGGTCTCCCCTTTTCATACAGGCTGCCGCCCCAAGCAGTTGTTTATTAATAGATTTAAGGAAAACCATTTACCGTCATTTGAAATGTAATTTTTTTGTTTTTACATATTTCTATACATCCGAAAAATCCACCACTTCACGGGCAGGTTATGGGGACCTCCTAGGCATGATATTTGAAGGATTTTTTTGTTTTTATTCTTAACCTTTATGTCATGGAACTGACGTAGCGCTCCCCGCGTCAAACCCCAAGACTTTTATTTCCATGGCGAAAACCCCAAAAGACATAGACCGCTGCTTTGGGGAAGACCTTATGCTCAGTTATATTGTGTGGTTTTAAATGTATTGTCAATTGCTCATTTTTAGTTTTAAATAGACTTATATTTCTTTAGTAAATGTGGTTTTTAAAAAACACTACCCGCCACTAGAGTCAAATGCTTTCCTTCGTATAGAGAATGTACAATAGGTTTGTGTAATTTGTGGATTATGCAAAAGTACTTTCTCTTTGTTTATCTGTTATCTGTTTACCCGTTCTGAAAGGCTGGGAGTCACATTGTCTCAGCCACCCACTATCTGATTCCCTTTACAATGGGTTATGTAAAACATTGTATGTGGTCACTGTGAGGTCAAGACTGCATCTGCATACAACCAGTGGACAAAAAATGGAGCGCAAACCCCGGTGTGAGCGCACTTTGCTGATTTGATTGAGTGACTTCAATGGCAATCTCAATGTTCTGATTTGAAAGATCATAAGTCCTATTGATAAAAAATAGAAAACTCCATAGTGCAAATAACGTCTGTAATAGATACAATTCTGTAGGATAATGTAAGTGAATAACTCACAAGTGTGGAGCCAAATGAGGCTCAATAGAAGTCGCCTTCTGACCACTCTGGGGGGTCACTCCCCTTGTGTGGAATCTTCACACTTTAGTTCAGCCGTGGGGTTGACCTCTGGTGAGTTTCTTCCACTCTTTAAAAATAAAAGGATACTTCCATTGCGCAGATATCAGTATATCAAATACTAGGTGGAAAGCCTGCCCAGAGGGCAGTCTATTGATAAGTGTGGTGCGTATGAATGTTTGTCGAAAGGAAAACACAGAAGCATGAAGCAACGTTAAATATTTTTAGTGACTATTTTGAATAAATTTCTTTAAACACAACATTTTTAGTGAAACATGCATCAGTCCCTGGTAATAGGTAGCCTTGTTCACGTCCATCGATGAGTTTTATTTTAACGTCCGCAGAGCTCTTGACTCGGGAGAATGCAACATATAGTTGTCCATGGCTGAAGACGGGGTCTGGTAAATATATGCCAACTCTGTCAAAGGTTTGTCCTTGGGATTTGTTAATAGTCATTGCAAAGGCCAATTTAACTGGAAATTGTCTCCTTCGCAAAACAAATGGCAGTTCGGTGTTACTTGGTGCTAAATCAATTCGAGGAATGAAAATGTTTTTTGGTTCTGAGGTAGGTGTTAAAACTTTAGCAATGAGCAGATTTTGTCGCATAGCTGTCACAATCATTCTTGTTCCATTACACAGGCCTCTCTTTGTATTCAGGTTACGCAGGAGCATAATAATACTGCCAATTTTTAGTTTCAGTTTATGAACTGGCATTCCTGAAGGAGTCAATTCATTTAAGAACTCAATGGGGTAATTATCCTTGTCTTCCTGTGATTCATCATCAATAGAATCAGTGCTTAAATATGTTCTGCTCTCACCTTCTAACAAACTAAGCACTTCTTCATTGATGTTGTCCACATCACAATTTTTGGGGCATAAAATTGCAGTTTTCTCAAACTGCGAAATATGATCAGGTTGTAAATGGTCACCATAAATTTCTTTGACAATGGAGTTTTTGCAGATCATTGTAGGTGGTATCTGAAATATATCTTGATGGAAGCCATGTTCGTTTGTGAGTTTTCCATCGCCAAGATTAATTAGCCAAGAGCTGAACTCTGGATCCACAGATCTTACATTAGTTTGCAGCTTTATGATCTTAAATTTATCCCATAGTGAATTGAATTTAATGCTGGATTCTACGATTGCTGATCGACTGCCATGTGCCACAACAGGTAGAGTTTGTCGGAAATCGCCGCCGAGGATAATTGTTTTTCCGCCAAATGGTTTGTTGTTTTTCATGAGCTCTTGCAGGAGTTTGTCAACGCATCTGAGAGCATTACTTGGAGCCATGGTTGATTCATCCCAAATTATTATTTTTGTTTTTCTAAGGACTGTGGCATCATTAGATGTTTGCCTCATTGAAGATGTAGAAGTGTCCAACAAAGGAACAGGCAGTTTGAATTGTGAGTGATATGTGCGACCACCCTCTAGTAAATTAGCAGCAATTCCTGTAGAAGCAACAGCTAATGCTATTTCTTTGTTTCCTCTAAATGAATGTAATAAAGTTTGGTATAGGTATGTTTTGCCACTACCTCCAGGACCATCGATAAAGTAGCACCTTTGGGGTAAAGTATCGTTTTGGGTTGCAGAAAGAATGTCTTCGAAAGTTTCTCTTTGTTGATCATTTAAAGCCGCCTGCATTTGTACTCCGATGTGACTTTGATGAACCGCATCATAAATGTCTGTTGTTAAGACGGTTGAATAGTCGGTAGGCGTTGGTATACCGAAATCCTGACATTTTTTACCGTTAACAATTAAAATTTCTTGAATGTCTAATAGTGCACTATTGAGACATATATGGCAGTCTGGTGTGTGACCAGGGTGTCTTGAGAAGTCTTCAATGAGTTGGTGTTTATATTTTTCAAACATTCAGCAAGATGCAAGGGCACAAATGTTGGCAAAAAGCTCTCGAAGCAGTTGAGGCATCATCTCATTTGAAGCTTCTTGAAGAGTCAAATCCCATAATTCATCATCCTGAAAAAGACCGAGTCTTTGAGCAGCTTCTTTGAATGTTGGAAAATGGACACCACCAACTGTTCGGATATGTTCAAATGAGGTGGCTCCTTTAATATGGAGTAAAAGTAATCTTAAGCAAAATCTCTCAACATCTGAATTTATGTTAACAGAGTACATTCGCCCAATAGTGTTATTCTCTCGATGTCTCAATCTCCTTTCCCATGTTGTTTTTTTCTGATGAAATACATAATGTTGTGGAATATCAGTATACAGGAATTCACGTGCAGCCACATCTACTCTGTTTAAGGTGAACCAAGCTGTGTGTGTGTGTCTCTTGATTCTGTTCTTTCTATAGCGTTCCTGATGTTATCTTCAGTAAAGTATACCGACTGTTCGTCTGGGAGATGGATTTGTAAGCGCACGATGGTATGTGTTTGATGGTGCATTTTGAATCCAAGAAGACGCCATGCCGCTTCTGGAGCTGTCACATATCTAGAATCCATGAAGGAGGTGATCTCGTCATGATGGAGCGTTGCATGTTCCTTGATGGCAATATTTGCACAGTCATGTCCTTTATAGATGTATTTGAATAAGTACTTTACACTTTTAATAGAAGCGCAGCTCTCAACGTTTATATGGCAGTTGTATTTTAAAGATAATAATGGGTTGTACGGCACGACCCAAGAGTTATTGATTATTTTTCCATTTACTTCAATAGAAGCAGCTGTTTGTGTTCTCCGGTACAGTGGATAGCCGTCCATGTTTGACAAAGTTTGTTCTTGGTATGTTTTTGGGTAGTTTTTCGAACAAACACCATCTGTCATGCAGGGTGAATTAATATTCTGAGGGCCACATGGTCCATGTATCATGTGTTTGACGACTATTGCATGTAATCGGGGTTGTGAGTGAGTGTCCGGGATTTCTGCGGAAATGAACCTATCAATATCATCGGCATCCTTAAGCTTATCTTGAGGTGATAATATCATTAAAATATGTGCATGAGGTAATCCACGTTTTTGAAACTCTATTACATGAATTTTAGCAACAGGTTTACCTAAAACATGTTTGTCTGTGATGTCGTGTAGTAGTTCTTTTAGCTTTAGGTTGAAAACCTTGGCAACCAAATCTGGACGGTATTCCACTGCTTGCCCTTCTGTAATATTTTCTATAATTTCTGGCCATTTTGGGTTGCATGTCATTGTTATGAAAAAGTCAGGCTTACCATATTTTCGTACAATAGCCATGGCGTCTTGGTAGTTTTGCAGCATGTTTCTGGGACTACCCTGGAATGTTGATGGAAGTATTACTGCTTTTCCTGGTATCAAGCCCTGTTCTTTAGCAGCGTTTTGTAGATGGTCCATGAGACCTGTGTATTTTTCAACTCGTAATTTGGACTGATGTTGTCGTACATAATTGAGACGGTTACCTTCGGTCTTAACATATGCGTCTACAAAATACTGTTGAGTTAATTTGCCTGCATTTAAAAATGGGTTGAAATCTTTTCGGATCGAAAGCATGTAGCTGTAAAATTGCATTTGAGTGACTCTTTCTCTTGGCTTCACAGACGAATGACTGCGTATGTTTTTCACAGTAGTAGGGGTGTAGTTAAGTTTAATGCGTGGTGACCAACTTTGGTCCCCGAAAGGAAATAAAAGTGGATAGAGCATCGGCTCTAAGTTTGGATCTAAAATGCTTATTCTTTCTGTTTTTCTGTCTGGGTTTTGCGTTCGGCAATGAATGATAAGATCTCGTTCGAGAGGAGGTTCTCCATCATCATTTTGGAAAATAATTGCTACCTCATTACTGCGTGGTGCATTGTATCTGCGTTGATCGTCCATGCGATCTTGTACTATCGCCATGGTGACAGTTGGTGTTATAGTGCCATTTTGTATAGCCTCCTGTAAGGATTCTTGTTCTACCTCATATAACATTTTACAGGCCTCAGCAAATGGATTGTTTTTATCCATGAAAGTGCTTAACTCTATCATGAGCTCAGGGTTGCATTTTGAATTTTCATTAATCATGAGGCGTTGTTTAGCGCCTCATCGGGATCAAGAATATATAGTTGTGCAAACTTTCGGTTATCCTCATTGTGTGGATGAAGAGATGCAGTTCGGTGGTAAATCTGGCCATTAATTCTAAAGCAGTATGGTCCATAACCAGGAGGAGGAGTAATGTTTGCCCCCATGGAAGCAAATGCTAATGAACTGTTGATTGAGCGAATATTTTGTTTGAAATTTTTGGAATGCTTATGAGCGCCTGTCATTAGACTTTCTATTAAAGGTGCAACTTTAATGGGCTCCATGTATACTTTTCCTTTGTTGCAGCATTGAGTGAATAGTCTGTCGGATGGCTTGTTCGTATCAAAATGAAGTGCATTGCATTTGGTGCACAGAACATCGAGTTTCCCACAATAATGTTGCTGTACTGTATCATCCTGTTCTTTGTTGATGTTTTTTTTTATTTTTGTTTCTGCACGTTGTACTTTGTGAGCCAAAGTGTTTTTTATTCTTTCTTGACATCGTGCATTTTCATCCATCTTAGCTCTTTCCTTTCTTTTCTGTTTTTTTTTTATTTCTGAAATGTTGTAGTTGCTCGTTCTGCGTGTCATCATTGTTATAATCTGTTTGATTTTCTCGCCTTTTAGCAACAGATTGTAGTTGAAAATCCATTTTTCTTTTGGGTGGCATTTTTGTTTTACAATAATAATAAAAATAGTTTTGTTTTTGTGCGATTTCCTTTGTTTTATATTTAAAAAAGGGTTAAGTAGTTTGTGGTGGTTTTGTGTAGAGGGGTGCACTGTTGTTTTGATTGGATTTAAAAAAATTTTTTTTAAACGTTTGTTGTGTTATTGTGTCCGTTTATTGTGCTCTGCTCAGTGCTCTGTTCTGGGCTCTTGTGCTCCGCTATGTGCACGTCGGTGCTCTGTTCTTGCACTCTGGTCAGGGATATTGTACTATGCTTTGCGCTGTTTATTTGTTCTCTGCTGTGTCGTTTATTGTGCTCTGGCCTGTGTTGTTTATGGCTCAGTTTTCATTTATTTTGCTGTGCTCAGCTCTGTGCAGTGTATTGTGGTTTGCTCTGTGCACTGCCGTTTATGCTGATGTTATCTTGTGATTTGGTCCGTGCTTTGATTGTTGCTCTTGTGCTCTGCGCCGTGGTGCTGTGCTCTGTGTTGTTTATTGTGCTCTGCTCAGTGCCGTGATTGTTGTTGTAGCGTTTATTGTGGTCTTGCTCTGTGGTCAGAGCTATTTATTGTACTGTGCTTGCCTGTGTTCCTTTTTTTATTGTGCTCTTGCGGAGTTTATTCTGATGGGCTCTGCAGGGGTTTATTCCGGTGTGCTTGGCACCGTGCGTGGATTAGTGACGTTTTATGTGCTGTGCTCTCTGCCGTTTATTGTGCTGTGCTCGGCTCTGTGGCGTTTATTGTGCTTGGCTCTGTGGCGGCTATTGCGACGTGCCTGGCTCTGTGGCGTTTATTGTGCTTGGCTCTGTGGCGGCTATTGCGACGTGCCTGGCTCTGTGGCGTTTATTGTGCTTGGCTCTGTGGCGGCTATTGCGACGTGCCTGGCTCTGTGGCGTTTATTGTGCTTGGCTCTGTGGCGGCTATTGCGACGTGCCTGGCTCTGTGGCGTTTATTGTGCTTGGCTCTGTGGCGGCTATTGCGACGTGCCTGGCTCTGTGGCGTTTATTGTGCTTGGCTCTGTGGCGGCTATTGCGACGTGCCTGGCTCTGTGGCGTTTATTGTGCTTGGCTCTGTGGCGGCTATTGCGACGTGCCTGGCTCTGTGGCGTTTATTCAGTTGTGCTCGGCTATCTGCTTGGCTATGTGCTCGTTCTGTGCCGTATAGTGTGCTTTGGGCTTTTTTTTCACATGGCTAGTTTGTGTTGTGCTTTGTCCTTGTACTTTTTAGCTGTGCTGGGCTCTGTGCTCCGGTCTGGGCTCTGCGCTTGGTCCTGGTGGTGTGCTGAGTGCCGGGCTATGTGCTCAGCGCTGTGGAGATTTCGCGCGCTTACATTGGTGGTCCAGCGGCGGGAGGCGCGCGCAACCTCCACAAAATGTTTTGGCGGGAGGCGCGCGCAACCTCCACAAAATGTTTTGGCGGGAGGCGCGCGTGGAGCCAGCTGCGTGCGCATCCTACCTCGCAAGACGCTTTTGGTGTTCTTGCGGTGGTGTGATGCGCGCGCACCTGGCTGGGTGTCGGCGACGAAGAGAGAGACAGACAGAGAGAGAGAGAGAGCGCGAGCGCTGGAAGCTGCACCGCCATCGCTGGAGGGCCGATGTCGGTGAGTTTTTTTTAGAACCTGGTGGAAGGCTCGAGGGCGATGTTGGTTGAGTATATGCTCTCCACACCCAACCCTTCTTGCTCGGCCGGCCTCCGTGCTTAGCCGAGCCCCGGTTCGGCTTGGGCCTAGAGGCCCAGCCGAGCCGGGGACTCGCCTGAGCACGGAGGCCGGTCGAGTTGCATGCTCGGCCGGTATCCATGCTTAGCGGAGTCCCCGGCTCGGCTGGGCCTCTAGGGCCACGCCGAGCCGGGGGCTCTGCTAAGCCTGGATACCGGCCGAGCAAGCAGGGTTGGTGTGGACAGCATATAGTCACCTACATTAGCCCTGAGCTCCAGCGGTGACTGTCGTCCGACTGTCGCAGGCTGCTCGGCCGGCCTCCTAGCATAGGCGAGCCCCCGGCCCAGCTGGGCCTGTAGGCCCAAGGCAAGCCGGGGGCTCGCTTAAGCTAGGAGGCCGGCCGAGCAGCCTGCGACAGCCCCAGCTGGAGTCCCGGGCCAATGTAGAGGGATGTTGTCAAAACATACTCACCCACATCGTTACTTAAAACCTCCAGCGATGGCAGGCCTCCGCTCGCGGCGTCCTCTCTCTCTCTGTTGGTCGCCGGTATGATGTCACGAAAGCCTTTGACCCCGGTATTTTGACCCGGGGTCAAAGGTTTTCGTGACATCATGCCGGCGACCAACAGAGAGAGAGGACGCCGCGAGCGGAGGCCTGCCATCGCTGGAGGTTTTAAGGGTCGATGTGGGTGAGTATGGTTCGAACTGGCGCAGGACTCGAGGCCGATGTAGGTGAGTATATGTTCTCCACACCCACCCTGCTTCCTCGGCCGGTATCCAAGCTTAAGGCAAGGCCCTGGTTTGGAGTGGGCCTGGAGGCCCAGCCGAGCCTGGGGACTCGCTTGAGGCTCCAGGCCCAGTCGAGTCCCTGGCTTGGCCCGGGCCTCTAGGCCCACGCCAATCCGGGGGCTTGCCTTAAGCTTGGATACCGGCCGTGGAAGCAGGGTGGGTGTGGAGAACATATACTCACCTACTTTAGCCCGGTGCTCCAGCGGTGGCTGTCGCAGGCTGCCTCCAAACTTAGGCGAGCCCCCGGCTTGCCTTGGGCCTACAGGCCCAGCTGAGCCGGGGGCTCGCCTAAGCTAGAAGGGCAGCCTGCGACAGCCACCGCTGGAGCCCCGGGCCAAATGTAGGGGGATGTAGGCAACACATACTCACCGACATCGGCCCTTGGCTTCTCCAGCGATGTCCGTTCCGCTTGCAGAGTCCTCTCTTTCTCCGCTGCTTGCCGGCATGACGTCACGAAGCCCTTTGACCCTGGCATCTTGACCCGGGGTCAAAGGCTTTTGTGACATCATACCGGCGACAAACGGAGAGAGAGAGGACGCTGCAAGCGGGACCGCCATCGCTGGAGTAGCTAAGGGCGATGTCGGTGAGTATGTGTATGTCAACACTCTTTCATTGTCCCGGAGCTGCAGCGGTGACCGGCCGGCCTCCAGGCTCAGGAGAGTCCCCGGCTCGGCTGGCCCGTAGGCCCAAAGGCGAGCCGGGGACTCGCCTGAGCCTGGAGGCCGGCCTAGCAGCCTGCTCGGCCGGTCACCGCTGCAGCCCCTGGCCGATTTAGGGGAGTATGTTTGTTTTTTGAACCTCGGGCCCGATCCTCCATGCGGGTGCCGGCGGCCTGCTCGGCGGCCTCTAGGCTTAGGCGAGTCCCCGGCTCGGCTTGGGCCTGTAGGCCCAAACCGAGCCGGGGGCTCGCCTGAGCCTTGAGGCTCGCCGAGCAGACCGCCGGCACCCGCTGGATGATCCGGGCCTATTTAGGGTGGTTTGTTTGTATTTTGAATTTGGGGCCGATCCTCCAGCGGGTGCCGGCGGCCTGCTCGGCGGGCCTCTAGGCTTAGGTGAGTCCCCGGCTCGGCTTGGGCCTGTAGGCCCAAACCGAGCCGGGGGCTCGCCTGAGCCTTGGGGCTCGCCGAGCAGACCGCCGGCAGCCGGTACCCGCTGGATGATCCGGGCCTATTTAGGGGAGTTTGTTTGTATTTTGAACTTCGGGCCCGATCCTCGGCGGGCCTCTAGGCTTAGGCGAGTCCCCGGCTCGGCTTGGGCCTGTAGGCCCAAACCGAGCCGGGGGCTCGCCTGAGCCTAGAGGCCCGCCGGCACCCGCTGGATGATCCGGGCCTATTTAGGGTGGTTTGTTTGTATTTTGAATTTGGCCGATCCTCCAGCGGGTACCGGCGGCCTGCTCGGCGGGCCTCTAGGCTTAGGCGAGTCCCCGGCTCGGCTTGGGCCTGTAGGCCCAAACCGAGCCGGGGGCTCGCCTGAGCCTTGGGGCTCGCCGAGCAGACCGCCGGCAGCCGGTACCGCTGGATGATCCGGGCCTATTTAAGGGAGTTTGTTTGTATTTTGAACTTCGGGCCGATCCTCCAGCGGGTACCGGCGGGCTCTAGGCTTAGGCGAGTCCCCGGCTCGGCTTGGGCCTGTAGGCCCAAACCGAGCCGGGGGCTCGCCTGAGCCTTGAGGCTCGCCGAGCAGACCGCCGGCACCCGCTGGATGATCCGGGCCTATTTAGGGTGTTGTTTGTATTTTGAATTTGGGGCCGATCCTCCAGCGGGGCCGGCGGCCTGCTCGGCGGGCCTCTCGCTTAGGTGAGTCCCCGGCTCGGCTTGGGCCTGTAGGCCCAAACCGAGCCGGGGGCTCGCCTGAGCCTTGGGGCGCCGAGCAGACCGCCGCAGCCGGTACCCGCTGGATGATCCGGGCCTATTTAGGGGAGTTTGTTTGTATTTTGAACTTCGCCCGATCCTCCAGCGGGTACCGGCGGCCTGCTCGGCGGGCCTCTAGGCTTAGGCGAGTCCCCGGCTCGGCTTGGGCCTGTAGGCCCAAACCGAGCCGGGGGCTCGCCTGAGCCTTGGGGCTCGCCGAGCAGACCGCCGGCAGCCGGTACCCGCTGGATGATCCGGGCCTATTTAAGGGAGTTTTGTATTTTGAACTTCGGGCCCGATCCTCCAGCGGGTACCGGCGGGCCTCTAGGCTTAGGCGAGTCCCCGGCTCGGCTTGGGCCTGTAGGCCCAAACCGAGCCGGGGGCTCGCCTGAGCCTTGAGGTTCGCCGAGCAGACCGCCGGCACCCGCTGGATGATCCGGGCCTATTTAGGGTGGTTTGTTTGTATTTTGAATTTGGGGCCGATCCTCCAGCGGGTGCCGGCGGCCTGCTCGGCGGGCCTCTCGGCTTAGGTGAGTCCCCGGCTCGGCTTGGGCCTGTAGGCCCAAACCGAGCCGGGGGCTCGCCTGAGCCTTGGGGCTCGCCGAGCAGACCGCCGGCAGCCGGTACCCGCTGGATGATCCGGGCCTATTTAGGGGAGTTTGTTTGTATTTTGAACTTCGGGCCCGATCCTCCAGCGGGTACCGGCGGGCCTCTAGGCTTAGGCGAGTCCCCGGCTCGGCTTGGCCTGTAGGCCCAAACCGAGCCGGGGGCTCGCCTGAGCCTAGAGGCCCGCCGGCACCCGCTGGATGATCCGGGCCTATTTAGGGTGGTTTGTTTGTATTTTGAATTTGGGGCCGATCCTCCAGCGGGTACCGGCTGCCGGCGGCCTGCTCGGCGGGCCTCTAGGCTTAGGCGAGTCCCCGGCTCGGCTTGGGCCTGTAGGCCCAAACCGAGCCGGGGGCTCGCCTGAGCCTGGAGGCAGCCGGAGGACGGTCACCGCTGGAGGATCGGGGCCTGCGTCGTGTAAACACACGGGTAGCTGCGCGCGGCTCGTGCCTTTTTTTTTTTTTTTTTTTTTTTTCACGCGGCCGGCACGCGCAGCTACCCGTGTGTTCTAACGGCCGCTTTCAAATGTCCGTCGCGCATGCGCAGTAGGGTTTTGGCGACGGACAGTTTTTAGCTTATCCTTTTATAGTATAGATAAGTAATTACAAATTGACTACTTACAATCTTTTGAGCCTCTTAAAGAAGTGGCTCAGTAGGAATGCTTCTCAGAATTTGGTGGTCAGTAGATTGGTTTCCCGATAGACCAAAATAAAATGGTTATAGGTGATCCGATTTGTTGGTCATCGCACTGCTGCGAGGCAGGAGGAATGTAAGTGGGTAGTGGATTTGTCTGACCGGAAGCGCTATCGTGGAACGCACGCCGGGTTCAGAATGGAACGCAATTATGAACGTTAATCACAGGTGATCTTAGACACTGATCATCATACTACTATTTAACACACTGTTAAGCTAGATCATGTAAGACTGAGGAAGCCCACAGTTGGTTGGGTGAAACGCGTATCTTTTATTGTATTTTATTATCATTATTAAATATTGCATTGATTATTGGTGCATATCTAATTTTTATTTTGGTCTATCGGGAAACCAATCTACTGACCACCAAATTCTGAGAAGCATTCCTACTGAGCCACTTCTTTAAGAGGCTCAAAAGATTGTAAGTAGTCAATTTGTAATTACTTATATTTGATATACTGATATCTGCGCAATAGAAGTATCCTTTTATTTTTAAAGAGTGGAAGAAACTCACCAGAGGTCAACCCCACGGCTGAACTAAAGTGTGAAGATTCCACACAAGGGGAGTGACCCCCCAGAGTGGTCAGAAGGCGACTTCTATTGAGCCTCATTTGGCTCCACACTTGTGAGTTATTCACTTACATTATCCTACAGAATTGTATCTATTACAGACGTTATTTGCACTATGGAGTTTTCTATTTTTTATCAATAGGACTTATGATCTTTCAAATCAGAACATTGAGATTGCCATTGAAGTCACTCAATCAAATCAGCAAAGTGCGCTCACACCGGGGTTTGCGCTCCATTTTTTGTTTAATATTTTATTGTATTTAGGGTGTACATAGGTGATTTTCGAGCAGCCATTTGATAATTGTATTTTAGCGCTAATTCATCTCTCTGTATTTATTCATCTTGTATACAACCAGTGGACCCAAGTGAAGACTGCAGGCTTCTTTCAGGTCCTCTCAATGGTCTTGGAACCAACCAATCAGAACCTGGGCTAGCCACTGTGCAGAATTCACTCCAGGGGTCTGGGGGCGGGCATGGGAGAGAACAATGGGACTGTACCATATAAAAGGACCGTGTATGTTCTGCTTTTGATTATTAAAGATCCTGTGATGAACATAGAGCCTGCCTGGTGTCTGTCTCAACTACGCTACAGCTATAATCCCTCTCAGAAGGCAGAGAGCGGCCTTCTGGAGATTCCTAACGGCTCCAGGGCAGAGGAACAGAAGCAGGCAGGTCAAGCCGCTCGAGGCGCTGAGGACAGCGCTCCCAGTAGCCGGGCTGACCGCAACGAAGGGGTGTCTGGAGAGCCAGGACAGACGGAAGGGAACGGTTCCTTCACACTGGTGGCAAGCGGTGGGATACGCTCTCTGCACCCCCCAAGAAGACCCTCACCATGGTGGTGTACAGTCACTACAACAGGGATACCCTGTGGATCATGTTGGAGAGTCGGGGAGGAACCTCCGGCACCAAAAGCAAGAAAGCCCTGGTGAAGGAGCTTACCAGGATGGACCAGCAAATGGTAAGCACCCCAACCCTGATTCCGGGCCCTAACGATCACCTCCGACAGAAAGCACGATCAATATTCGAGAGATTCGGCCTCACCCCCTCTGAGGACGCAGTGGTACAATTGATGATGGACCTCCAAGAAGATGAGGAGCGAGACAAGGAGCGCCAACACCAGCTGCGGTTGGCCGAGCTCCAAATGACTTGGATAGAATACCCCACCCCTGAAACCTACCCCGTAGAGCCCTGGGTTGAGGTTAACAGCCCGCCTGGAGCTTCGTCCAGGGAATCTACACCCCCCAGCGATCCTTTTATGGGGACTTACAGCTTGGCTGGAGCTTCATGGGAGGAACCCGCACTCCCCGGCGATACTTGGGAGGTGATCTACAGCTCGCCTGGGATTTCCGTTGAGGAAGCTACACCCCCAACAGTCTGCCAAGAGGAGCAGACAGATGTTCCCCCCGGGCTGGTTTGCCCGCAACCGTTGACCCTCCTGGAAATGGGAGAAGCCATCCTCCTGCAAGGAGACCCCCACCCAGCCGAAGAGCTGGCCACGGGGCAGAGCGCCACTGGCCTCTGCCCACTCTCCACAGTCTGCCAAGAGGAGCAGACAGATGTTCCCCCCTGGCTGGGTTGCCCGCAACTATTGATTTCCCTGGAGATGGAAGAAGCCATCCTCCCGCAAGGAGACCCCCACCCAGCTGAAGTGCTGGCGACAGGGCAGAGCGCCGATGTCCTCTGCCCACCATGCATAATGGTCACATCGGACCCAGGAGAGGATTTCACCGGGCTGGTTGTCCCACAACCCATGACCCCACCGAGAATGGAGGGCGCCATTCTCCCACAAGGAGGCACTTCCCCAGTACCCACCTCCCCAGCAGAAGAGCTGGCAACGGGGCAGAGTGCCGCTGGCCTCTGCCCACCCTCCATCGGCTGCCCTGAGGAGCAGAAGGAGGATTTACCCGAGCTGCTTACCCCGCAGCCATTGACTCCATCCAACCACCTGGACGTCGTTCCTGCGCCCGCTTCCCCAGCAGAAGAGATGGCAACCGGACAGAGTGCCGCCGGCCTCTGTCCAACCTTCACTGCCTGCCTCGGGGAACAGAAAGAGGATACACCCGGGCTGCTTATTCCGCAGCCACTGACCCCACCGGAGATGGAGGACGCCATTCTCCTGCCCGGGGACCCTTCCTCGGCCTTGAATCCCCCAGCCGACGTGCTGGCAATGGGGCAGAGCCTGTTTCAACTCTGCCCATCTCCACAACCCTTTGGCCCGGAGGCCCCATGCAGCCACTGTTTTTTCCAATGGCTGACCGGTGCACTCGCGGCGCGTGCATTTAGCACCCGTTTTTCCCGGGTGCGCGATACCTCCGGAAGTGGTACAGGCGGTACCCCTCCCCGACCACAGGACCCTTATTCCGGAGGGGGTACCCCCAAAGACTTGTACCCCCAACACGCCAGGCACTGCCGCAAGGACAAATGGAGAAGGCTGATGGCTTGCCTCCTCCCGACAGACTATGGACCCACAGCCTTACAGCGACCGTCAGTCCCCGCTGACTTTGCTTATGTGCCCGCAAACATGGAACTTTGAAGATGGCACAGAAGAGGGGCAAGGTGAGAGGTCACGTCAGTGGCAAGCGATCCGTTTGGGATCTAAGCTTGCCCTTCCATTCTGGAAGGGGGGACATATGTCATGGAACTGATGTAGCGCTCCCCGCGTCAAACCCCAAGACTTTTATTTCCATGGCGAAAACCCCAAAAGACATAGACCGCTGCTTTGGGGAAGACCTTATGCTCAGTTATATTGTGTGGTTTTAAATGTATTGTCAATTGCTCATTTTTAGTTTTAAATAGACTTATATTTCTTTAGTTAAATGTGGTTTTTAAAAACACTACCCGCCACTAGATTCAAATGCTTTCCTTCATATAGAATGTACAATAGGTTTGTGTAATTTGTGGATTATGCAAAAGTACTTTCTCTTTGTTTATCTGTTATCTGTTTACCCGTTCTGAAAGGCTGGGAGTCACATTGTCTCAGCCACCCACTATCTGATTCCCTTTACAATGGGTTATGTAAATCATTGTATGTGGTCACTGTGAGGTCAAGACTGCATCTGCATACAACCAGTGGACCCAAGTGAAGACTGCAGGCTTCTTTCAGGTCCTCTCAATGGTCTTGGAACCAACCAATCAGAACCTGGGCTAGCCACTGTGCAGAATTCACTCCAGGGGTCTGGGGGCGGGCATGGGAGAGAACAATGGGACTGTACCATATAAAATGACCGTGTATGTTCTGCTTTTGATTATTAAAGATCCTGTGATGAACATAGAGCCTGCCTGGTGTCTGTCTCAACTACGCTACAGCTATAATCCCTCTCAGAAGGCAGAGAGCGGCCTTCTGGAGATTCCTAACGGCTCCAGGGCAGAGGAACAGAAGCAGGCAGGTCAAGCCGCTCGAGGCGCTGAGGACAGCGCTCCCAGTAGCCGGGCTGACCGCAACGAAGGGGTGTCTGGAGAGCCAGGACAGACGGAAGGGATCGGTTCCTTCACACTTTATTTCATGGAAAACTCACTGTTCCTTTAAAAAAAAATTTTAAAACTTTTTGTCCTTGTTTCCTGTCCCCAGGACACTACCCGGACCCCCATACACCCTTTATGGCAAATATCTAGCATATATGCCCTCTTGGAGGGCACTCTAAAATTCGAACTTTCGAGTCCCATTGACTTGCATTGAGTTCGGTTCGTGTTCGAATTCGAACTTTTGAAATTGTTTGCGAACGGAGTTGAACCGAACACGGGGGTGTTCGGCTCATCACTAGTGACAGGTGTGTATCATTTTAATATTTGACCGCAGGGTCCACCACTGCACTCTTCCACAATACCTCAGTGGGGTTATGGTGTGAAGGCACTAGCTGGCACCAAAGGCCCACTTTTAAAGCACCTGTTGTTACTTTCATCCAAAGCCTGCATAGGAGTCACCATAATTTAGCCAAAAAATCACTAAGCTTGTTCTGCGTGTCCTAAAAGGTCTCCCCTTTTCATACTGACTGCCGCCCCAAGCAGTTGTTTATTAATAGAATAAAGGAAAACCATTTACCGTCATTTTTTTATTTTTAAATGTTTCTACACATCCTACAGATCTGCCACTTCTTTTGGCAGGTTATGGGGACCTCCTAGGCACATTATTTTAAGGAATGTTTCATTTTTACTCGTACCCTTTATGTCATGTAAAAATTACTGTTTCTTTAAAAACATTTTTTTTTTTACTTTGTTTCCTGTCCCCCAGGGCAGTACCAGGACCCCCATACACCATTAATGGCTAATATCTTGCAGATATGTCCTCTTGGAGGGCAACTTAATTTTCGAACGTTCAAGCCCCATTGACTTGTATTGTGTTCGAATCGTGTTGGCGTTCGAATTCCAACTTTTTCAAATGTTCGAATGCAAACCGAACACGGGAGTGTTCGGCCCATCCCAACTCACACGTACCACATAGGGGACCATTCATTTTGATGGGTAGAACGTGACAAAGCAAACCTCTCACAGTAATTCACCGAACAGCAGTAAAAGTTGCCGAAATGCCCTGTTGTTCGTTGTTTTCATTCGGCAGGTTTATTCAGGCGAATCCCATAGGTTTCAATATAAAAAATATTCCCGTTTTATTAAATATCTAACAAACTGTGTATTTTATTCTGCACCAAAAAGTCTCTTTTATTTCTATATTTGTTTTTTAGGATCTTTTATGCTTTTTTTGGGATTTTTTTCCGCACATTTTTTTCAGTTTTATTTTCTTTAACAATCCTTTTTATTATCATTCATAGGATTTTATATGTAAATTCCAGACATTTTCGTTCACTATTTTTGATGAACTGTGATTCCCCAAAGCACGGGAAAGAGATGGCACCGACTTGTGGGCAACATTTCGGTGCTCTCTGAATAAACACTTTAATCTTCAGTAGGTTCTGGTGTTTGGTAAGTAGGTAGGTAACACATGTGGAAATCAAATCTAGTGATGTCTCTGCCAAAATCACTGCATTGCAGGCCTTTACAGTCATGATCGTCTTTACCCACAAAGAATTTACCCTCTGTCATTCTTAACATAATCCATGTGTAGGGATATTGTATTTCAGTCAATGCTGCTTCCCATTCACCCTTGAGATTGATAGGTTTTGCTAACTTTGTTGTATAATTTGATATTTCGTTTTGAGGGAAAATATGAAAGGACTCGTTACTGGGCAGAGTGATGCAGAATAGGGAATCCTCCATAAGTCAAACATCCTTCAAGTCTTTTTCACTGATCCAACTATTACATTTTTGGGAGTAACCTAACCATTTAATGTAATAATATTTTTTCCTTAAAATTTTCTTGATCCTGTAGATACGCTGATAGTTTCTGTACTTCCTTGTAGAATGAGCCTTCAAAGGGCTCACCCGTACAGTCTTTCAATTTATAGAACGGCTTCGTACCGTTTGTGTTTATTTCAATGACTATAAATATCTTGTCGGTGCATGTGTCACGTTTTCAGATTCCAGCCAGGTCCCCTGGTGGTGAGATAGTCTGCGGTCACATGACTAGCCCTGCTCTATATGCATGGCTAGCAGTAGAACAGATCCCTGCTTCAGGATAAGTTCCCTTACTGAGTGCCCACTTTGTGATCTGCTATTGTTTGTATGATTTACTATGTATGACCTCTTGGCGTGTTTCCTGGACCTCTCTTCTGTCAGCACCCTGTACCGTGTATCCTGATTTACCTGTATATGACTTGGCGTGTATTCAGGATTATTCTTTTGTGTGCTCCCTGGAATCTGTATACTGCCTTCTGTGTATTGAACTCGGCTTGTACGACCTGATCTTCTGGCTCCTGATACCCGGTTTCTGGCTGACATCATCATCAACAACAAAACATCAGCCAGAATATAGAATGTTATGTGACGTTTTGATAATGGGTTAAAAATCCAGAATCCACATTTCGTTCTTTTATGGTGTTAAAATATGTGATCATTCTCATTTCAAATGTTTTTCGTTCCCAGTGATTTTGGTTTTTTTCTTTTTCGCCCTCATTTTTTTTTCTCTTCCGAGCCATATGATCTTATCACTGTGGTTTTATTATGGGCCCAAGATCGCTCATGTGTATATTTTCCCATTTTGAATATACCATTTGACTCTCACTTTTTATGACATCTAACCCCCCACCCATGTGACCCTTAATGTCCTAATGTTCAATTCTAGGAACTGATCAGTATAGCTTCCAGACCTGAGGAAGAGAGGTTAGACTCTCGGAAGCTTGGCCGTTCCTGCTGCGGGAGAACGTTAGGCCAATAAAAAAGGTATCACTACGTACTGCTAGGGAGTCGATAAAGCTGCCTGACTGTTGCACCAGTCTCTTCATATTTTTTCCAATAGTAATCACCATTAGAGATGAGCCGAACACTCCCAGAGTTCGGTTCGGAGCCGAACCCGAACTTTCCAAATGTTCGGATCCGAACCCGAACTCGAACTCAATACAAGTCAATGGGGCTGAAAATTCGGTTTTTAGAGTGCCCTCCAAGAGGGCATATATGCTAGATATTTGCCATAAAAGGTGTATGGGGGTCCGGGTAGTGCCCTGGGGGACAGGTAACAAGGACAAAAAGTAAAAAAAAAAACGTTTTTAAAGGGACAGTGAGTTTTCCATGAAATAAGGGTTAAAAATAAAAATGAAAAATTCCTTCAAATATCATGCCTAGGAGGTCCCCATAACCTGCCCGTGAAGTGGCGGATTTCTAGGATGTATAGAAATATGTAAAAAACAAAAAATGACATTTCAAATGACGGTAAATGCTTTTACTTAAGGCTAGGGTCAGACGAACGCAGTTTTAACGTGCGTTTAGCCGCACAAAATCACGGCCGTGCTAGCAGCAAATGACGTCCAATGCCGGGGAACACACGAAGTACGGCCGCATGAATGTTCGTCCGCGCAACGCAAGTGGCAAACGAACGCATTTTTTCGAGAACGTCAAACCGCTACTACTGACGTACAGAGTGCGCTGCGGCCGCATAGCGGCGTGTTTGCGTGATTGGGAGACGTCAGACGCTGCTAATGTCCGGCTAACATAACGTCTAGACACAAAAAGTGTTTTATTGATGATCCGTACAAAATCACGGACGGAAAGGCGCATCGTATGACCGCTTTCGCGCATTCCGTGAAAAAATACGTCCGTTCGTTCGACCGCACTTCTCCACAGACGACGCGAAAAATGTGTTTGTCTGACCCTAGCCTTAATCTATCCATAAACAACTGCTTGGGGCGGCAGTCTGTATGAAAAGAGGAGACATTTTCGGACACGCAGAAAAAGTTTACTGATATTTTGGCGGAGAAAAGCAGGAGAATGACTGGAGAATGGAAAATTCTAGACCAAATAGCCGATTCAGAAAGTGAGATAAATGGGAGAATTTTTCTGGTTTGGCTATTTTGACCTAGACTTTTCTCTTCAGTCATTCTCCTGAGTTTCACCTTTCTCTGAATACGGCAATGCATTCGGACGCACTTTTTGACGGTCGCTGCGAAAAATGCGTTAGTCTGACCTTAGCCTTATCTCACTTTCCAAATCGGCTATTTGGTCCAGATTGTTCTCTTTTCCTGCCATTCTCCTGGTTTTCACCTTTCTCTGAACAACCCTGAGAGAGAGGTGAAAGCCAGGAGAACTGGCAGGAGAAGAGAACCATCTAGACCAAATAGCTGATTTGGAAAGTGAGATAAATGGGAGAATTTTTCTGGTTCGGCTATTTTGACCTAGAATTTTCTCTTCAGTCATTCTCCTGAGTTTCACCTTTCTCTGAATAACCCTGTCAGGGTTATTCAGAGAGCGATGAAGAGCAGGAGAATGACTGGAGAATGGAAAATTCTAGGTCAAAATAGCCAAACCAGAAAAATTCTCCCATTTAGGCTAGGGTCAGACTAGCGAATTTTTAACGTGCGTTTAGGCACACTTAATCACGGCTGCACTAGCAGCAAATGACGGGCAATGACGGCCAATATACGAAGTACGGTTGCACGAAAGTCCGGCTGCGCAACGCAAGTGGAAAATGAACACATTTTTTTGAGAACGCAGAACCGCTAATACGGACGTACAGAGTGCGCTACGTCCACTAGCGGTGTGTGTGCGTGATTTGGAGACGTCAGACCCTGCTCATGTCCGGCCAACATAACGTCCAGACACCCAAAGTTTCCTGGTTTGGATCCGTAAAAAATGGCGCACAAAAATGCGCATCGTATGACCGTTTTCGAGCATTCCGTGAAAAAATACAGCAATGCGTTCGCACTTTCGGTCGCTGTGAAAAATGCGTTAATCTGACCCTAGCCTTATCTCACTTTCCAAATCGGCTATTTGGTCCAGATTGTTCTCTTTTCCTGCCATTCTCCTGGTTTTCACCTTTCTCTGAACAACCCTGAGAGAGAGGTGAAAGCCAGGAGAACTGGCAGGAGAAGAGAACAATCTAGACCAAATAGCCAATTTGGAAAGTGAGTTAAATGGGAGAATGTTTCTGGTTTGGCTATTTTGACCTAGAATTTTCACTTCTCCAGTTATTCTCCTGCTTTTCACCACTTTCTGAATAACCCTGTGAATGTTTAATCCCGAGGTGAAAAATAACATTGCTTTAGATGTTATTTTGAATTTTTTTCAAACACCAGTTAAATGCAGCTTATTAGGATGTTTTAGGAGGGAAATTAATTCTCAAATCTCAATCAGAAGCAGACACCACCCCACCCCCTCAGTATAGTGTGCAATGTATCAAATTGATTACCAGACTAAAAACACCTGGTGTTATGCCCGTTTGTGAACAGAGGTCATTTAGAGTTGAGAATCTTTCCACGTACACATTAGTTTTTAATTCAATATCTAATAAACCATTGCTTATAATATTCTGCAGTAAAGAGTCTCTTTATTTCTAGATTTTTTAGTATTTTTTTAAGCATTTTCTATACTTTTTTCAAAATTTCTTTTTTTTTCGAACTCGAACCGAACACACCCAAAAAGTTCGAAGTTCACGAACTTTCGAACTGCCAAAGTTCGGGCCGAACTCAGAACGGTCCGAACCCGAACAGCTCATCCCTAATCACCATCAGACTCACATTTGTGTTTAGCTTTAGTTTAACTGGAACTCTGAGCGCTGTGATGAGCAGCAGTCAGTTACTGTAACAGCTGAGCCTGATACATTGCACTAAGATTATGTAACAAGCAGCCAATCTCAGCGCTCACAGCCACTGGATTTAAAGGGCTCAAAAAATGCTCCTCTCTATATAATGTATAGAATATCCTCTTGCGAATCCTCTTGCATTAATTAATGCCCCTCTCTGTATAAAACATCCTCCTGAATTAGTTAATGTCCCTCTCTGTATAGAACATCCTCATTCATCAATATAATGTTACAAAAAGAACTGAAACTAAATTGTAATGCATTTCCTTCTGTTTCTTTAGTTTTTTGGACCGAGCAGTTACGTATCTCTTGAGTCATACGAAAACTAAATTATCCCAAAATTCGGACTTAAATCGTTTTAGTACTAAAACTAATGCACATGTCTATTTAGCATTGAAAAATGTATAGTAATTTTCTTAGATACAATATATCACATATAGTGTAACTCTTACAATTATATTTTGATTTCAATATATCCTCATTCACATCACTTCAATAATTATATATGTTCTGGTAAACACTAGAGTAATTTAAACTGGCAACAATGTATGTTTTACTACATACTTCTCCATGATTGTTTTTATGTTTGCCTTTATTGTGTGATTTTGGTCACCATAGATACCGGAGGCTTTGGGTGTGTTGTGACGTCTCACGCAGCAGCTAACGTCCGGACGGCACCCAGAATCACTTTGGATTCACGTGCAGGGAAGTCAGCTTTCAACAAAATGGATTGGTGAGTGCATTTATTTTTTTTTATCTTTATATGCAATACTCATTTGTCTGTGTAACCTTGAAAATAGCTCATGCACGAGCCAAAACGTCAGTCAGTTTTAACTTTGCTTAAATAAACGTTATTGTTTTTATACGCGTGTGTAGCCTATACAATGCTGGATATGTAATTTTCTACTGGGCAGGCACCATGGCTATTTATTTTGTACCCATAATTTTTTTTGTATTAGAAAGGTGTTGCTGGGACCCAGTTAAGATTTATAATATATATATATAAACCTTATATATACAGTATTTCTTTGTCAAGGGTGGATTATAAACCCACGAGCACACGCTGTCAACAAACGAATCATTGCTGACAGATCATACAAATGATAAACCCTAACACATTACTGGAATAGAACTGTTACACATTCCAGGAACACCACTTTGGACATTCGGGCACGTCCAGCGTTGACTGAGCATGCTCTCCCTACAGGGTTGGATCTGGGTGGGGTTACGGGGGTGGGATTAGGATGAATCTGGGCAGAGTAAGGGTTGACATTTGGGCAGAGACTGGGGCTGGTTGTGGGAGTAGAAAAAGAAACCCCACGTGGGGCTAGAAAACTGACGATTAATTTTATTAAGTCGATACAACACTGAAACAATAGTATCTAATAAAATCTAATATCTAATAAAAAACATGTAAATGTGGACTGAAGCTGCTCTTAATAAAAGATTATTCAAAAATTTCCAATAATTTGTTATCTAACAGGTATATAATAAGCCTGAAATTCGATATGAAAAAATATAATAGATTGGAAAGATAATGTATAATCCCTATAAATTAGTATAATTCTGCAAATACCTTTGATAATATGCTAGAAAAAATTAGCCATCACAGAATTATTGGGTAGAAATTTGGTGTATCAGGAACCACCGATAGTGGGGAGGATAAATGAATAATGGACTGACTGATTGCCTAATCTGAACTCTGATGGTAGATGCCGTTTGACATAGCTCTGACGCTATATATTATTCTGATTCTGCCTCAGGTGCCTTCTAGCACCTATTTGCATTTTTTCTGGTTGTGGGAGTAGTCTGGATGGAGTAAAAGGTGGTTCTGAGTGGGAAATTGGTGATTTTGGGCATGGTCTGGACTGGAAAATTGGTGGGGACAGTGTGGTCTGTGTGCATAGTGTGTGGAGTTTGGGCATGGTATGAGCATGGTTGGATGAGCTACCTGACAAAATAAGTTTGACATATTACTCATCTCTATACTACTGGTACCGGATCACGGAACAGGGCTTCAGGAGTTGAAGAGAGTTGTTGCTGGAAAAGGCAGACTCTGCCCTTTCCAGCCGAGCCTCTCTTTACTTTAATCTCCTCCCAATCGGGAGGGAGATGTGTCCAATAGACCCTCCTCCTTTCAGGAGCTTTTCTAGCTTTGCAGGGGGGCTCTGAAACTGACATCGCGATGACATCTGTGTGCCGTGAGGGGGTATAAAAGTAGCATCTGACTTCAAGGAAGTTAGATCGCAGTGGGACCCCAGAGGAGAAAGGTGAGTATCCGGGAGGGAGAGCCTGCATAGTGGAAGACATGTGGGGGACGTCCTCTGCATATAGCGGGGGATCCCCATGATGTTCCCCACTTGTCATCTGCAGTGAAGAGATTAATGGGATTGACAGTAACAACCTATTTAACTCTGAGGGGATTATTCAGTAAGTGCCAGTGTTGCACACACATGTTGTTGTTATACTCACCTGACTTTTATAATTGGACGTTTTTATGTTTGGTTCATTATATTTGCGCATCGTATGTAAGGCTAGAGCCATGACGTAAATCGCATAATACACTCGTGGGGAATGTCCGAGAGTCATGTAGTACTTTGGAAACAATAAGACACCTGTTCCAGAATTTGTATAAAGATAGAGGTCATAGACATTTGAATATAGACTTTTGAGTTTGTCCTTCGATCCATGTGGTGGCTGACACCAATAATCTATTTCTCCTACAAGAAGTTTGTCATTCGGTTGTTTTGATAAACAGATGTTACTGAAGAAGCTGTCATATTCAGGTAGAGTCATGTCATTCAGCGCTATGGTGATTGTTTTATTCAACGCTTCTTTATTTTTCCTTCCTGTGTACATATTGGTTGTCCAAGAAGGGTTAAGTATCAATGTCTTCCCATGGAATATTGCAGGTACCTGATGGAAAAATGCAATAATTGCTATATTAAATGTTCCACATACTATGATAACTTGTGCAGATGACGAGCTGGCAATCTTCTTATTGTTATTACTGTCATAATTTTGATTCTCCATATTTGTATTAAATTTTATGCTGAAATCCACACAGATCCCATAACTGGATAAATACTCAGATAAAAGCAGCCGCTCCGTCTCTCCGCTGTCATCGTCTGATGCAAAGATTCCCACCCAGTTCCAGCCGAAGTATTTAATAATCTGGGATATGATCTTGTAATAGATACGGCTACTTTGAACCATCCGGAAAAAATGTGGATAAACGCGTCGGTCACTCAGAGCAGAGTCTGTGGCTCCATAGCTTATCTGTAACAATATGAAGCAATGAATGTTAACAGGACGCACTTTCATGGCTGTATCTAGGTCACTTTCAGCCAATAAATGTAGAGGGATACTGTGCTGCTGAGAGAAATATTAAATAAACCTTTTGCTTTATGTATGAACTAGGTATAAAGCCTGCCCTAAGGGCAGTCATATATATATATATATATATATGTTACAGGAGATATATATATATATTATATATATATATACACACACATACATACACACCCTGTAACCCCATGTGGGTGTATGTATATATATATATATATATATATATATATATATACACACCCTGTAACCCCATGTGGGTGTATGTATAATATATATATATATATATATATTACACACCCTGTAACCCCATGTGGGTATATATATACACACCCTGTAACCCCATGTGGGTATATATACACATATATATATATATATTATATATATATATACACACCCTGTAACCCCATGTGGGTATATATATATAATATATATATATATACACACACACACACATACACACCCTGTAACAACCATATATGTGTGTGTGTGTATGTGTATATAGGCAACTCGGCCGGCCTCCGTGCTCAGGTGAGCCCCCGGCTTGGCTTGGGCCTAGAGGCCCAGCCGAGCCGGGGATTCGCCTGAGACTGGGGATGCCCAAGCAGGCAACTCGGCCGGCCTCCATGCTCAGGTGAGCCTCCGGCTCGGCTGGGCCTCTAGGCCCAGGCCAAGCCGGGGGCTCGCCTGAGCCTGGATGCCGACCAAGCAAGTAGCTCAGCCGGCATCCAAGCTTAGGCGAGCCCCCGGCTTGGCTTGAGCCTAGAGGCCCAGCCGAGCCGGGGACTCGCCTGAGCCTGGAGGACGCCCGAGCAGGCAACTCGGCCGGCCTCCATGCTAAGGTGAGCCCCCAGCTCGGCTGGGCCTCTAGGCCCAAACCAAGCCGGGGGCTCACCTAAGCTTGGATACCGGCCGAGCAAGCAGGGTGGGTGTGGAGAGCACATACTCACCTACAATCGGCCTCGAGTCCTCTATCGGTTCCACACAATCTCACCTACATCGGCCCTTAGCTCCTCCAGCGATGGCAGTCCCGCTTCCAGTGTCCTCTCTCCGTTGGTCGCCGGTATGATGTCACAAAAGCCTTTGACCCAGGGTCAAAGGCTTTCGTGACGTCATACCGGCGACCAACGGAGAGAGGATACTGGAAGCGGGACTGCCATCGCTGGAGGAGCTAAGGGCCGATGTAGGTGAGTATGTGTAGGAAACATCCCCTTACATTGGCCCCGAGCTCCAGCGGTGACTGTCCTCCGGCTGTCCAGGCTGCTCGGCCGGCCTCCAGGCTTAGGCAAGTCCCCGGCTCGGCTGGGCCTGTAGGCCCAAGCAAAGCCGGGGGCTCGCCCGAGCCTGGAGGCCAGCCGAGCAGCATGCAACAGCGGAGGACAGTCACCGCTGGAGCTCAGGGCCAATGTAGGTGAGTATGTGCTCTCCACACCCACCCTGCTTGCTCAGCCGGTATCCAAGCTTAGGCGAGCCCCCAGTTTGGGCCTAGAGGCCCAGCCGAGCCGGGGACTCGCCTGAGCCTGTAGGACGCCCGAGCAGGCAACTTGGCCGGCCTCCATGCTCAGGTGTGCCCCCGACTCAGTTGGACCTCTAGACCCAGGCCAAGCCGGGGGCTCGCCTGAGCCTGGATGCCGGCCAAGCAAGTAGCTCGGCTGGCATCCAAGCTTAGGCGAGCCCCCAGCTTGGCTTGGGCATAGAGGCCCAGCCGAGCCGGGGACTCGCCTGAGCCTGGAGGACGCCCGAGCAGGCAGCTCGGCCGGCCTTCATGCTCAGGCGAGTCCCCGGCTCGGCTGGGCCTCTAGGCCCAAGCCAAGCCAGGGGCTCGCCTAAGCTTGGATACTGGCCGAGCAAGCAGGGTGGGTGTGGAGAGCACATACTCACCTACATCAGCCTCGAGTCCTCCACACATACTCACCTACATCGGCCCTTAGCTCCTCCAGCGATGGCAGTCCCGCTTCCAGTGTCCTCTCTCTGTTGGTCACTGGTATGACATCACAAAAGCCTTTGACCCAGGGTCAAAGGCTTTCGTGACGTCATACCGGCGACCAACGGAGAGAGGACAGTGGAAGTGGGACTGCCATCGCTGGAGGAGCTAAGGGCCGATGTAGGTGAGTATGTGTAGGAAACATCCTCCTACATCGGCCCTGAGCTCCAGCGGTGACCGTCCTCCGGCTGCCCAAGCTGCTCGGCCGGCCTCCAGGCTTAGGCGAGTCCCCGGCTCGGCTGGGCCTGTAGGCCCAAGCCAAGCCGGGGCTCGCCTGAGCCTGGAGGCCAGCCGAGCAGCCTGCGACAGCCGGAGGACAGTCACCGCTGGAGCTCAGGGCCAATATAGGGGAGTATGTGTAGGCAACATCCTCCTACATTGGCCTGGAGCTCCAGCGGTGACTGTCCTCCGGCTGTGGCAGGCTGCTCGGCCGGCCTCCAGGCTTAGGCAAGTCCTCGGCTCGGCTGGGCCTATAGGCCCAAGCCAAGCCAGGGGCTCGCCTGAGCCTTGATGCCGGCCGAACAGTCTGCCACAGCCGGAGGACGGTCACCGCTGGAGGATTCGGGACTTGCGCAGTTTAAACAAACTGGTAGCTGCGCGCCACTCGTGATGATTTTTTTTTTTTTTGCAGGTGGCCGACACGCGCAGCTACCTGTTTGTTTTAACGGCAACCCAGTTTTAAATGTCGTCACGCATGCGCACTCAGCGCTTGACGGCGACGGACTTTGAAACTGTTTTATTATATAGATAAAAGTTAAGACAACCAGGATGACAATATAAACCCCTTCCTGACCCCTGACGTACCATGTAAGTCCGATCGGGAATTCTCCCTTAGACGCGTGGACCTACATGGTATGTCAGGGTCCACTTACCTCCCTCGCTGGGCTTCCGAGGCAATCTGGTAGGCTGGGAGCCTGCCCCACCTTTTCAGGGGGCCGGCAAACATGATGACATCATCACGGTGCGTGATGATGTCATTGCCAGGCGCCACCGGCGCCTCCTGTAAAAAGGAGGAAGGGGTGGGGTGGCTCATTTGGAGCCCTCTATCTCCCTAAGGGTTTAATTTAGAAAAAAATTGCGCTGCTGGAAAGGGGAAAGTTTCCCCTTTGCAGCGGTGCATAACATTAACCCGGATCACGATTCGGCGCCAAATCAAGATTCAAACCCGGAGATGGCTGACAACTTGGATGTCAGCTAAGCCTCCGAGTCACCCCCACGCCCACTGACATCCTCAGATATGTGAGAGGGTATCAGTGGGCCAGTTAACCCCCTAGCTGCCAAGTGGAGATAGGGGGATCCTTTGGATCCCAGTATCTTCCAGTCTGTGGCAGCTAGAGGGTCCTTCCAATGATACCAAACATGACCAGTTTTGTTGTAAAACAAAATTAAAAAAATAATAAAAAATAAAATTGAGTTATTTTAAAAAAAATTATTCTGGGGGTTTAATTAAATAGGACTTAAGCTGGCATTTAGAAAGTTATGAACATAAAACGGTCAGAATGAGCTCCGCGCACAGAGGAGAAATGGCTCAGCAGTGAAGGGGTTAAGAAGCAAAAACATGTAAAAATTGGGTATTTCTAATCTCAGAACGAAATTTCAAAAATATTTAGCCGGGGCCCTTTTTTGGCGGTTGTAGATTTTGGGGATTACATTTAGAAAAAAGTGTGGGTTTTTTTTTCCCTTTTTCATCATATTTGTTATCAATTATACGATATGATGAAATAATGGTATTTATAGAAAGTGCATTTAATGGCGGAAAAAACGGTATATAATATGTGTGGGTTGCATAAACGAGTAAGAGGGAAAAATTGACCTAAACACAAACAGCGCAGAAACGTAAAAACAGCAGCGGGCACTTTCGGACAAGTTTTTGTAAAACCGCCCGGTCACTATGGGGTTAAACGTTTCAGTAATCTTGGTCAACACATTAGGTACCACAGTGAACACAAGGGGTTGACTAAACGTGTCTGGTATGAAAAGGAATATGGCCTACTCAGGTCCATATATGCAAGCAGTTAACACTGCAGAAAGCTCCTGGGTACCCACACGCTTCTAACCTACTAAAGCTAATAGAGCAGAGATGCTGCCTTCGTGGGGTCAGTAATGATAGGAAAGACACAGGCTCCAAACCGGAGTGTAATTGCAACATAAAGAGTATCTTAGTGTAGTGAGGTAGAGAAAGTAGATGTGCAGTTACCAGCGCTGGGAGCTTCCAAACCAGCATATGCAGAGCTGCAGCAAATAGGATGACAAAAAGGCTACCAGAGAACAGCAAAATAAAAAAGATTAAAATTGCAAAAAGCTTCACTCCATTACTCTACGCGTTTCGCTGTGAAGATTGGTGTCATCTGAAGCTGGCGTGGTGTTAACCATCTCTGCACCTGCCTCTGCAGAGCTGACAGAATTTCTGGCCCAGTGTGGCTAGTGTCCCCTAAACAAACCAGCTCAAGCACAGTGTGGCATTTTTTTGCTTGAGCCATTGCGTAGCTCCTGTCATGCGTTAGTTTAACTGCCACTTCACCAGAGACAGAGAAGGAGGAGGAGGAGGAAGAGGAAGAGGGAGAGGTGGTGGTGGAGCAGACAGACCTCATACAAGCAGCTTTCTGGAGGCGTGGTGGATGAATAAGCTCCAGCACAGAGCCCCGTCTTGGATCCCTCCCAGCTGCAATCAGAGTTACACAGTGTGCCGTGAAGGAAATGTAACGGCCCTGTCCATGCTTGCTGGACCACGTGTCTAAAGTCACGTGCACCTTGCTGCTGACTGCTTTTCTCAATGACTCGATAACATTGTCTTGCACGTGCTGGTATAGTGCTGGAATGGCCTTCCGTGAAAAGTGATGACATTTTGGAACCTGCCACTGTGGTACAGCACATTCAGCAAATTCACGGAAGGAAGCAGAGTCCACCAGCTGGAAAGGCAGCAGCTGTAATGCAAGTAATTTTGCTAAACTGGCATTTAGACACTGTGCTTGGGGATTGTTGGGACTATATTTTTTCTTAAGGAATGGAGATAGGTACTAGAAGGTACCCAAACTAGAAGCAGAATAAATTTATAACGTCAGTGGAAGGGACATAACCCTAGGGATTAACCTGTATAGCAAAGAAAGAAAGGGGAAGCCCGGGAGGGTCTAAGGAACTGACAACAATTTTATTAAATAAATACAACACTAGAACAATAAAGTCTGATAAAAACATATAAGTGTATGAACTTAACCTGCTCTTGGTGGAAATATAGGTTCCCAATAATTTGTTAACCGGTAATGTATAATTCGAAAACAAGATTCGATATGAAGAGGGTATAACAAGATTGTATTGAAGGGGAAACGCTCTATAACACCTATAATTTTGGAGAATACTTAATAAAATGCAATTATAATTTTAACCTGTAGCAAAATTAAAAGCTGAAAGCTCGGTGCATGAGGAATCGCCAATTCTGTTGAGGAACAAGATAATTTGTGGACTGTCTAGGTGCCTATTCTATACCTCAATGGTTAATACCACCTATACCAATTAGATAAATTAAGCTAAATAAATTAGCATATCAATTTTGCCAATAGATTAGTATACAATGAACCTGTCACCGAAGGCTAGATGTAAATTTAATACTGGAGACTAGTAATCAATTAGAATGTCCTTATCAATTAACAATGGCTCTGCTGATTCATTAGCACAGGATTATTAGTAAACGGACAGGCGGTTAATTGACCATTTCACAAGGTAGCTGAATAAATCAGATATATCAATGATACATAGTAACAGTCATCTGAGAGAGTATTTTCTTAGAAAAGTGGAGAGATGTTGCAGCATACCCGTAAAAGAAATAACGGAGTTAAAGATGATACATATTAACCATAAGGGGACAGTCGTTATAGGTAAAAATTTGCCGGAAAACATATTGCCATATTGCTCATTTGTTAAATTTGTTTTTATGATAATATGCTAATAAGAACCTGTCGACTTAATTATATAATATTCGTCAGAGGACACGATCACCGTGCTTGCTCGAACCCTCCATGGTTTGGACCGCCATTACCGTTTAGAGATGATTAGCATATCAATTTTACCAATAAATTAGTACACAGCGAGACTGTCACCAAGGACTTAATGTAACATTTATACCAAGGACTGATAATCGATCTAGAAACTTTATCAAGTAAAGATAGATCCGCAGAGTAATTGACAGAGGAATAAATTAGTAATAGATGACCAAACAATTACTTTAGCCGTTTAACAGGACAGCTAGATGAGTCTCGATATATCGATTATACGTAGTAGCAGGTATCTAAAAGTATAATCACATAGAGGTAGAAGGACCATAGACTGTGCAGATTTCTAAACTATACCTCGGTGGTTCGAGCCACCTACTTAACACCAATTTATAAATAATAGGGAGATGGAGCAGGAAAGGAAAGATTAAAGATTAAGACAATCTGTTAAAAAAAAAACATAGCTCTCGACGCGTTTCGCTGTATAACACAGCTTCATCAGGAGTGAGAGGTCCCCCCTTACCTATGCTTCTATTTATATTGGTCTCGTTCGAGGTAGTTGACGCGCATCTGTCTGAAATAATTTGTAAATCATCAGTTCCGGTGTTGCGCACGCATCCGCTTGTTGTGCTCGTATGCCTCATTGAATCGTTTATCTGAGGTTGCTAGGATACCCGATTTGGTTTGTGTGACGGCAAGAAATATGTTCTAGTAAGTCAAAAATGAACAGGGTAAGCTCCTACATTAACATCTCCAAGTGGAGGGATATCAATCTAACACCCAATAAACAATATTTTATGTTTCTTAGTGGATTCGTTGTAATGTGATGTATGTAGAAAAATAACCCACACGGATGGGTAATCTGTCAAGAGGAGGACCAGGATTCTATAATAGAACATGATCTAACGGGAAGAAATCAGGGGGAAGGAAAAAGGGAAGGGGGAAGGGGGTGGGAAAAAAGAAGTGTATAAAATTAAAAAGACTAGCATTGAGCCAGTGTAATTTGTTAGTTGAATGAAGAAAAAGTAAAGCCTTCGTTAAGGCCATATGGGTATAATGTATTTTACTTATAAATCCAAAAAGTTTCTCTTTTTTTCAGAATTTTGTCAAGGTCTCCCTTTCGGGGACCTAACTTAACTTGCTCAATTGCAAGGAACTTAAGATTGGTAATGGAACCTGCATGTGATGCCTTTAAATGTCGAGCAATAGGAGTATCTTTAAGATATTTAACTGATCTCAGATGTTCTAAAATACGTATTTCAAGTGGGCGAATAGTCTTGCCGACATATTTTAATCCACATTCACATACAGTTAAAAAATTGTTTAATTGGGAAGCTTGATGATCCATTATAGTTTTGGACTGTTTTAGACTCTTTAATAACATGTGGATACGCTTTACAGTTGCCACAACTATATGTACCTTTGATATTCCTAGACAGCCAGGTATTAGGCTGTTTTTTAAAGGGACTGAAATGACTATGTATCAGTTTGTCACCGATGTTGGTGTTTCTTCTTGCTGTCATTGTTGGTTTGGGATTCAAAACTTCTTTGAGATGTGCATCTTCGGTTAGAATCAGCCAAAAGCGTTCAAAGATGGTCTTAATTGAATTCCATCCTGTGTCATAGTTGCCTATGACACGGATCACTTTTTCATCATCTTTCTGTTTATTTTTTGAAAGCAAGCTCGTTCGGTTTGTATTTAATGCATATTGATATGCTCATTTTAATGTGCGGTTTGGATAACCTTTTTGCTTAAACCGAAGTTTTAATATTTTAGCCTTATCTTTGAATTCATCAATTGAAGTACACGTCCTTCTAAGTCTCAGATACTGACCAGTTGGTATTCCCTTTTTAAGTTGTAGTGGATGGTAACTCGACCATGTCAGAAAACTGTTTGTAGCTGTAGGTTTTCTGTAAAGCGGTGTTGTAATTTTATTATCATCTGTTTTACCGATTGTTATGTCGAGGAAATTTAAAGTATCAGTATTAATTTCATTGGTGAAAAATAAATTAAGATTATTTAAATTGAGATACTGAATAAAGTCTTGGAATTTTTCTCTATTAGACGTCCAGATAATCATTACGTCGTCGATATATCTCTTCCAACAGTGTATGTGTTGATTAAAATTAACAGGGTTTTGATGGAACACTATTGATTCCTCCCAATATCCCAAATACAAGTTTGCATATGTGGGGCACAAGGTGTGCCCATCGCTGAACCTTGGCATTGCAGATAATAAGATAATATTTACCTTCGAAGAGGAAATAGTTATGGGTAAGTATAAATTTTAAGAGATCCAAGATGAAGCAAATAAATTTTTTGGAGAAATTATCATTTCTTTGAAGATACATCTCAACATGTTTTAAGCCTTGCTCGTTAGGGATACTATTGTACAAAGATTCAACGTCTAATGTGCACAGTAATGATTGCGGTGGAAGATGGAGCTCATCTAGAAGAGCTAGAGTATCGTTTGAATCCTGAAGAAAAGAGGGTAAATTAGACACAAACGGACGTAAAATTTTATCAATGTAAACACTGATATTTTGTGTGAGGCTATCATTTCCTGACACTATTGGTCTACCCGGGGATGGCGTCTTTCCTTTGTGAACTTTAGGTATAAAAAGTAGCAATTGTAGGGGATTTTGGTTGCATGAAATCAAATTCCTCCTTTGAAATTAAGGCTTCTTTTAAACCTCTGAACAGTAAATGTTCTAATTTTTTAGAATAGCTCATCGTTGGATCACTAGATAAGATCGTATAAATCTTAGTGTCCTGTAAGATCGATAAAGTCATTGATCGATATGCTTCTGTATTCATAAGGACGATATTCCTTTATCTGATCTTTTAATGACCAGGTTTTCGGTGTCAGCTAGTTCTTTCCAAGCTTTCCTTTCATGTATTGTAAGATTGTCAGGAATGGAAGCATATACTTGTTTAGAGTCTATTGTTTCAATTTCTTTGCAAACCATTTTACAAAACATATCGATGTTACTGTAGTCACTGATATGTGGGGTGAAATTACTCTTTTTCTCAAGTCTGTATAGTTTGTTGTATTACTTTCTCTCTCATTTTTTCCCAATAAATCTATTAGGGTTGTGAGACAATTCATATCAGATGGTAAAAGACCATATCTTTTGGCTGAGTTTTCCAACCGTATTCTATGAAATTTGTGTAGCGCGAGTTTTCTTACAAAGAGGTGAACGTCTTTGGTCCAAATAAAACTGTCAAAATTTGGACGAGGTACAAAGGAAAGTCCTTTATTTAATAGTTGAATTTGATTTTCAGTGAGTGTGGTATCAGAAAGATTGATCATTTTAAGGGTATCCTCTTCATTTAACGTTTTCTTGTTGTTCTTGTTTTTTTCACCCCGAGGGGTCGGGTTGGTATCCGGTCGCTGCTCTAAAAAAGAGACATATTTTCGAAGGATACCATGATTGTTAGGTCGATTATAATCGATTGATCTATGTGGATCGTCTATTTCCTCGTTGTCAGAGGTATCGTATTCGGAAGTAGAAGGATTGCTCATAGATGTCTTTCTTTGATATTGATTTTTACGATGGAAGCGGTAAATTTGTCCTGTTTTATAATCGTTACAGTCTCTGGAAAATTTATTTATCTTTCTATGTTTGATATTTTTATTAAATTCATCCAGAGTATTTTTTAGTTTGCTTTCCAAATTTCCGAATAAATTCTGATCTTTAAATGTCAGCATCTCCACGCGGCAATTTTCTATTTCTTCATTAGTTTCTTTTAGTTTTTCAGTTTCAAAAGGTACTAAGATCTGCATATATTTGGCAGAGCATTCATTTGATGCTTTTGTCCACTCGTCCATATATTTAGTGTCAATTAGATGTGCCACTGGTATAGTTTGGACACGTAAGCCTCGAGGAATCATGTCTTTCGTGAGATAATTATTCAAAGATGAAATTTCCCATTTCGACCTGATCTGTTTTTTCATTAGTTTTTGTAAGTTATTAAAGGCTCCCTGAATGTTAATAATCGGAGTCGTTGTAATGCTAGAGTCACTGTCAAATTTATAATCTTCATCTACTCCCCATGAGTTTAAAGATTCAAATGATGAAAGGCACCCAGCCATGCTTGGTTCCGTTAATTTATAAGGTACCCAAAAATAATGAGTATATAATACGTGATCTGCAGGTATTGAAACCAGTTAAAAAATTAACGTAAGGAACGGAGATAGGTACTAGAAGGTACCCAAACTAGAAGCAGAATAAATTTATAATGTCAGTGGAAGGGACATAACTAGGGATGAGCTGTTCAGGTTCGGACGGTTTGGAGTTCGGCCCGAACTTTGGCAGTTCGAAAGTTCGCGAACTTCAAACTTTTTGGGTGTGTCCGGTTCGAGTTCGAAAAAAAAAAGAAATTTTGAAAAAAGTATAGAAAATGCTTAACCCATTTGCTGCTGAGGCTTTTCCCGCCTCTTTGCTGAGCTCATTTTTACCAATTTTGCTCATCATGTTTAAATGCGTTTTGAAGGCTTATTTTAGTATATGTCCCAGACATATTATATATCGTTCTTTCCGTCAGACTCGGCAGATTCATAATATGTCATTATTATATGTATATGTCATGACCTGTCTGTATATTATAACAAAAAATGCAATAAAATATGAATTTTCAATAATTTACAGCGTGTAAAGTGTTTTTTTTCACATTTTAAGATGCGAGAAATTGCGGTTATATTTTGTATGGGGTGCGCTTGTTAAAAAAATTAGAGATGGGGTCTCATTACATTTTTTTGAGGGAAAATTACGCGATTTTTAACAAACGCACTGCATACAAAAATCGTTAGTGCAGCATCATTGTTCACATTATAATTGAAATGGGAACAATATTGCTGCATTAACAAAACAAAAAAAAGAAAAAAAAACTTGTTTATTTTTTTTTAAAATATTTTTTTATTTTTATTTTTATTTTTTACTTTATTTTTTTTAGAACTTTTTTATACTCATGTTTGGTATTGTTGGAACAGCCATGCTCTGGCCGATCCAACAATACCAAACAGTAACCCCTAACTGCCACGGATCGGGAGATAGGGGGTTGCATGAACCCCCTATCTCCACCATTGGTGGCAGTTAGGGGTTAACTCCAGGACTGGCGTCATCGTGCTATGCACGATGACGCCAGTCCTCAGGGGGCATTCCCGGAAGCTTGGCCGACATCCAAGATGTCGGCCAGCTCCGGGAAAGGATCACGAACCGGCGCTTTTCGGCGCTAATTCGTGATCCGGCCCCCATGGGGTTAATGCCAGGTACCATTTGGAAGGGCAGGCTGTGCCCTTCCAAACAGTGCCTGGGTTAACCCCTGCACGCCACCGATCAGGAGGGAGAGAGGTCCGAAGGACCTCCCCCCTCCCTTTCAGGCGCCTCCTCCGCACATGCGGGGGGGGGACGCCTGAATTAGGTGTCATCACGCCCCCGCGATGACACCTAATTACTCCGGCGGCGGTTCCGGGTACTGGGCTGACATCGAGGATGTCAGCCCGCACCGGGGAGGCCAGCGATCGGCCGGAACCCGGCCGAATGCTGGCCCCAAAGAGAGGATGCACTCAGCACCTCCACCGCATGGAACGCTACCGGCGGTTGGACGCGCTGAGCGCGTCGTTAGCAGCAAAGTGGTTAAAAAAATACTAAAAAATCTAGAAATAAAGAGACTCTTTACTGCAGAATACTATAAGCAACGGTTTATTAGATATTGAATTAAAAACTAATGTGTACGTGGAAAGATTTTCAACTCTAAATGACCTCTGTTCACAAACGGGCATAACACCAGGTGTTTTTAGTCTGGTAATCAATTTGATACATTGTACTGAGGTACTGAGGGGGTGGGGTGGTGTCTGCTTCTGATTGAGATTTGAGAATTAATATCCCTCCTAAAACTTCCTAATAAGCTGCATTTAACTGGTGTTTGAAAAAAAATCTAAATAACATCTAAAGCAATGTTATTTTTCACCTCGGGATTAAACATTCACAGGGTTATTCAGAGAGCGGTGAAAAGCAGGAGAGTAACTGGAGAAGTGAAAATTCTATGTCAAAATAGCCAAAACAGAAAAATTCTCCCATTTAACTCACTTTCCAAATTGGCTATTTGGTCTAGATGGTTCTCTTCTCCTGCCAGTTCTCCTGGCTTTCACCTCTCTCTCAGGGTTGTTCAGAGAAAGGTGAAAACCTAGAGAATGGCAGGAAAAGAGAACATTCTGGACCAAATAGCTGATTTGGAAAGTGAGATAAGGCTAGGGTCAGACTAATGCATTTTTCGCAGTGACCGTCAAAAAGTGCGTCCGAACGCATTGCCGTATTTTTTCACGGAATGCGCAAAAACGGTCATACGATGCGCATTTTTGTGCATGATTTTTTACGGATCCAAACCAGGAAACTTTGGGTGTCTGTACGTTATGTTGGCCGAACATGAGCAGGGTCTGACGTCTCCAAATCACGCACACACGCCACTAATGGATGCAGCGCACTCTGTACGTCCGTACTAGCGGTTCTGCGTTCTTGAAAAAATGCGTTCATTTTCCACTTGCGTTGCGCAGCCGGACTTTCGTGCGACCGTACTTCGTATATTGGCCGTCATTGCCCGTCATTTGCTGCTAGTGGGGCCGTGATTAAGTGCACCTAAACGCACGTTAAAAATTCGCTAGTCTGACCCTAGCCTAAATGTGCACTTAACCTGCTCTTGGTGAAAATATAGGTTCCCAATAATTCGTTAACCGGTAATGTATAATTCGAAAACAAGATTCGATATGAAGAGGGTATAACAAGATTGTATTGCAGGTTAAGTTCATACACTTATATGTTTTTATCAGACATTATTGTTTCAGTGTTGTATTTATTTAATAAAATTGTTGTCAGTTCCTTAGCTCCTCCTGGGCTTCCCCTTTCTTCCTATATTTTTTCTTACGCTGCAGCAGCTGGGGCAATGTAATCTGACTGCGGAAATCTTCAGCTGATGGGATGCTGTCACATTGTGAGGAAGGACCTGGTACATCCATTACTGTAGCATCATCCCTGTCAGTGGAGGTTGGAGTCAATGACATGGCAGGACATATAGTGGGGGTAGAGACAGGTGAGGAGGACCTACGCAATGTTTTGTGCCAACAGGATGCGTGGCAGGTGGTCATATGTCACCTCAAGTATGTGGTACCCAAGCGTCCGGTGTCTTTCCCACGCTTGAGCCTCATCAGACATAGATTACAAATAGTAACGGTGGGGTCTGCTGCACATTTCTTAAAGAACTCCCAGACAGCAGAGTTCCTGGATGTGTGCTTTGAGACAACAGCGCTCTGCACCTGAGCAGCTCTGACATCTGATGCCTTGGACTGGCTAGTGCTACGGTTGGTCACAGAGGATGTTGTGCCTCGTGTTAGTTGTGTCACCTCCTCCTCACTTGACTCCTCTGTTCGATCTGGCACCCAGGTGGAGTCAGTGACCTCATTGTCATCACCCCCTATCTCCTCGTCACTGGAGCCAACTTGGCAGTATGCTGTAGCTGCTGGGGCAACATGAGTGCCAGTTATTTGTGTGTCACTGGTACCCAATTCCTCTAGGTTCATTATACTCCCTTCCTCAACATCAGAGATTGAATCAGAGCACTGTAGTTGCTGTACATCCTCAAGCAGCATGTCACTGTCATTGTAGTCAAACAATTCAGCTGACTCCTCTGTGTGTGATAGTGAGGCTACGGCAGGAGTAGCTGTGGATATGGAGGCTGCATTAGATGCTTTGGCAGCTGAGGTGGACTGTAAAGCACTACAAGCCTGGCTGGCAGAGGACTCAGAAGATGAGGATGACCTGGTTTGCCAATCCACCAAGTCCTCTGTATGTTGCTGCTGCTTAAGACGGCCAGCACCAGTTAGAAAGGACAAGCATGCTCCTGCAGAGGATGCACCATGTCCATGACGACTAGAGGCACAGCCTCCCGACACAGAGGCTGCTTGCCCTCTTATCTGTGCCTGGGAGCGTCTGCCTGTCCTTTTTGGTCTTTCTGACATGGTGAGTGATATATAGATTAAAGATATACAGAACTCTGATTCAAATCTGTTATAAAAATTGGAGATATGCTGCATAATTCTGATTCAACTCTGGTATAAAGATTAAAGATTTCCAGAACTCTGGTATAACTCAGAGAGACACCCTGATAGCTGGCAGCCAGTGACAAGACACAGATTACAATTCCCAGAGACCACCTACAAGTCAGTGAGACCCCTGATAGGACACCCTGATAGCTGGCAACAGTGACAAGACACAGATTACAATTCACAGAAATTTGATAGAAGTATGTGGGACCTCCTGATAGCTGGCAGTGAGAAGACAAAGATTACAACAATTCCCAGATATTTTGTAGAAATGAGACCCCCAAAATAGTTGGTGGTAGTGAGAACACAAAGATTAGAACAATTCCCAGATATTTTGTAGAAATGAGACCCCCAAAATACTTGGTGGCAGTGAGAACACACAGATTACCACAATTCCCAGATATTGTGTAGAAATTAGACCCCCAAAATACTTGGTGGCCGTGAGAACACACAGATTACCCCAATTCCCAGATATTTTGTAAAAATTAGACCCCCAAAATAGTTGGTGGCAGTGAGAACACACAGATTACCACAATTCCCAGATATTTTGTAGAAATGAGACCCCAAAATAGTTGGTGGCAGTGAGATTACACAGATTACCAAAATTCCCAGATATTTTGTAGAAATGAGTCCCAAAATACTTGGTGACAGTGAGAACACACAGATTAGAACAATTCCCAGATATTTTGTAGAAATTAGACCCCCCAATAGCTGGTGGCAGACTGGCAGTCAGAGCACACACTAACAGAATAATCTCCTCTCAAAAAACACGTGCTGAAGCGCTGTGTGAAGCCTTATATAGTGTGCTGCGGGACTTAGCTCTGTGAGCCCATGATTGGGCAAAATCTGCCCAATCAGGACTCTGAGCCGTGATTGGCATAGTCTTGAACCTGTCTTGCACCTGACCTGTGGTCAGGTGCAAGGCTGTAGCCAATTACAAGCTATAGGGCAGTGGAAAAGTGCATTGTGGTCCATTGTGGTGCATTGTGGGCTAACACGCGGAAATGTTTGTAGTTCTCGAACATGCAAACAGGCGATGTTCAAATCGAACTCCGAACCGAACAGCTCATCCCTAACATTGAGTCAATCCTTTGTGTTCACTTTGGTACCTAATTTGTTGTTTAAGGTTACTGAGACTTTTAATATTGTCGTCCTAGTCATTTGCTTTATGCATGAATAAAAGGTAAGTTTTATTTCATTTTTCTCTCAGCAGCACGTTATCCCTCTACATTTATTCATGTTCCAGGGTTACCCCCTCTTATTTTCCACACTTGATACTGTCCACAATGCTACTGACGATGGATTATCACCTGTGCTCTCTCTGACTTACTCAATTAGCACATACTATATATATATTTTCTATTTATCTTTAGAGAATTTATTGCTGTAAACAGAAACTATATTGAAGTGACCCCAGTAAGCGGATTATTCATTTTCCTATATAGCGCTGTTAGTATATGCCACAGTGCAGTACAGGGGTCACAATTAATCAGGTTCATACAGATTTAGACAGGAGCTCGCAATATGTAGATTGTAATGATCATTGTATTAGAGGGTTTTATGGGATATTTGGTTTTATTTGCTCATTCCTGTCCTGGAATTTCCTGCCTCTAGAAAATCCATGGAGCTTGTGAACATTTTCTCACATTGGTAAATGGAGTTTTTGTCTTAGTCCTCTGAACGCTGACGCCTGGTGAGAGCTGGGGTCCAACAAGAGAAATAAGTACAATATATATATTTGTGAAGCTATCTTGAGCTTAATTATATTACACATAATAGTGTTGTAAGAAAAGGGGAAAAAGAGAAGCGTGAAAAAAAGAAATAATGGATAATGAGCTGCTCCGTTACCTTTCCTTACTACAATATTAACCACAGTTACCTTTTCCAGGGAGTCACAGTACAGAGGTTCGTCTTGATGACTCATCCACCACCAGAGGGGGCTCTAGACTTTGTGAGGCCTTTTGTGATACTCCAATAAGAATCACCATTAACACTCATAATAAAAAACAATAACTGTATACACATTGTCTTTTTGTACGGATGAACGGGAAGGAGATGGTATGACAGGAGGGGGTATCATGAATGAGAGCGAAAGAGATCAGCAGCTGACAATGGGGAAAGAGAATGCAAAAGGGGGGAACAGAGAGCAGCTGTGAGCTTAACATCTGTGACTGGGAAAGTATTCGAGGGGTTACTAAGGGATAATATTCAGGAATTTATTGGGAGGTATAATGTAATTGGCAAAAATCAGCATGGTTTCATGAAACACAGATCATGTCAGAATAACCTAATTACGTTTTATGAGGAAGTAAGTAGAAGTATAGATCAGGGGGTCGCAGTGTGATAGTGTCAGTATAGATCAAGGGGTCACAGTGTGATAGTGTCAATATGGATCAGGTGGTTATAGTGTGATAGTGTCAGTATAGATCAGGGGGTCACAGTGTGATAGTGTCAGTATGGATCAGGGAGTCACAGTGTGATAGTGTCAGTATAAATCAGAGGGTCACAGTGTGATAGTGTCTTTATAGATCAGGGGTCACAGTGGATGTGATTTACTAGGATATTGCCAAAGCTTTCGAAACAGTTCCACACAATTTAAATTACGAAAAAATTGATCTTGATGAAAATACTTGTTCTTGGATAGAAAACTGGCTAAAAGATAGGTTACAGAGTGGTCATAAATGGTACATTTTCAAGATGGACATCAGTGGTAAGTAGTGTCCCTCAGGGGTCTGTTATAAGACCAATTCTATTCAATGTATTTATAAATGACCTTGAGATAGGCATTGAAAGTCATGTATCAGTGTTTGCAGATGACACAAAGCTAGGAAAAGTACTACAATGCGATTGGGATATTACTTCACTGCAGAGGGATTTAGATAGGTGAAATTTGATGTAGATAAATGCAAAGTTATGCACTTTGGAGTGAAGACACACAAGCAACTTATACCCTAAATGGTACAGAGTTAGGGAAATTAAAGTAGGAGAAGGATTTGGGAATAATCATAGACTTCAAATTAAGTAACAATGTGCAACGTCAAACAGCAGCCGCCAAGGCCAGCAAGGAATTGGCATGCATTAAAAGGGGAGTTCACTCTCGGATGAAAACATAATTTTGCCTCTGTATAAATCAATGGTAAAACGCATCTTGAATATGCCGTGTGATTTTGAGCACCTGTCTTAAGAAAGGATAATATATCACTAGAAAAAGTGCAGACGGGCGACTAAAGTAATAAGGGGAATGGAAGGTTTAAGTTATGAGGAAAGGCTAACAAGTTTAAACCTGTTTAGTTTAGAGAAATGGCGCCTTAGAGGGGATCTGATAACCTTATATAAATATATACGAGGCCTTAGAGGGGTCTGATAACTTTATACAAATATATACGGGGCCTCAGAGGGGATCTGATAACTTTATATAAATATATGCGGGGCCATTATAAATAGGGATGAGCTGAACACCCCCTGAGTTAGGTTCGGGCCCGAATTTTTCCAAATGTTCGGGTCCGAACCCGAACCCGAACCCCATGCAAGTCAATGGGGCTGAAAATTCGGTTTTTAGAGTGCCCTTCAAGAGGGCATATATGCTACATATTTGCCATAAAAGGTGTATGGGGGTCCAGGTAGTGCCCTGGGGGACAGGAAACAAGGACAAAAAGTTTAAAAAAAATACATTTTTTAAAGGAACAGTGAGTTTTCCATGAAATGAGGGTTAAAAATAAAAATGAAAAATTCCTTCAAATATCGTGCCTAGGAGGTCCCCATAACCTGCCCGTGAAGTGGCGGATTTGTAGGATGTATAGAAACACTTAAAAACAAAAAAATGATGTTTCAAATGACGGTAAATGCTTTTCCTTTAATCGATCCATAAACAACTGCTTGGGGCGGCAGTCTGTATGAAAAGAGGAGGCATTTTCGGACACGCAGAAAATGTTTACTGATTTTTTTGGCTAAATTATTGTGAAGTTTATGCAGGCTTTGGATGAAAGTAACAATAGGTGCTTCAAAATTGGTCCTTTAGCATCCCCAACAGTGCCGTCACACTGTAACCCCTCTGAGGATATGAATCTGGTACAGGCGTCAGTGGCAGTGCAAAACAAATATTGTGCTTTTGGTGCCAGGCCTGCAAGTACTATTATACAGTAACCCCTCTGTGGTATTGTGGAAGAATGCAGGGGTGAACCTTGCGGTCCTATATTAAAAAGATATGCATCTGGTAAAGGTGTCAGTGCACCCAGATATTGTGCCTTTGGTGCAAGACTGCCAGGCCAGCAAGTATCATCATACAGTAACCCCTCTGTAGTATTGTGGAAGAATGCAGGGGTGAACCTTGTGGTCCTATATTAAAAAGATATGACTCTGGTCAAGGTGTCAGTGCACCCAGATATTGTGCCTTTCATGGCAGCAAGTGCATACACACCGTAACCCTTTTGTGGTATTGTGGAAGAGTGTAGGGTTGGACCCTGCGGTTCAAATAATTTAAATGATATAAATCTGGCACAGGCATCAGTGCAGCCAAATATTGCGTCACTGATGCATGCACTGTCCCTGCTCACCATCTTCGTTGCCTCCTCAAATGGTGACAGTACAGTGCATGCATCCTTGATCATCAGCCACTGCGGGGGGGGAAACCAAGTTGACCTGAACCTGTCCTTGTGCCATACTCACACAGGTACTCGTTGATGGCCTTCTGCTGCTTGTGCAGATGCTGCAGCATTGCTAATGTCGAGTTCTACCTGGTGGGCATGTCACAGATCAGACCGTTTGTGGGAAGGTGGAATTCTCTTTGAATTTCTGCCAGGCGAACGCTTGCTGGGAATGACCGTCTGAAGTGGCTGCAGACTTTTCTGGCCTGACTGAGAAGCTCTGGCAGCCCTGGGTACTTGGTTAGGAAACGCTGTACCACTACATTTATGGCGTGTGCTAGGCATGGTACATGCGTCAATTTACCCTTGCGTAGGGCGGAGAGAAGGTTGCTGCCATTATCACAGACGATCATTCCCAGCTCAAGCTGGCGTGGTGTTAACCATCTCTGCACCTGGCCCTGCAGAGCTGACAGAATTTCTGGCCCGGTGTGGCTCCTGTCCCCTAAACAAACCAGCTCAAGCACAGTATGGCTTCTTTTTGCTTGAGCCATTGCGAAGACCCTGTCAGGTGTCGATTTAACTGCCACTTCGCCAGAGACAGAGAAGGAGGAGGAGGAGGAGGAAGAGGGATAAGTGGTGGTAATGGAGCAGACAGACCTCATACAAGCAGCTTTCTGGAGGCGTGGTGGATGAACAAGCTACAGCACAGAGCCCCATCTTGGATCCCTCCCAGCTGCAATCAGAGTTGCCCAGTGTGCCATGAAGGAAATGTAACGACCCTGTCCATGCTTGCTGGACCACGTGTCTAAAGTCACATGCACCTTGTTGCTGACTGCCTTTCCCAATGATTGGATAACATTGTCTTCCACGTGTTGGTATAGTGCTGGAATGGCCTTCCGTGAAAAGTAATGGCGTTTTGGAACCTGCCACTGTGGTACAGCACATTCAGCAAATTCACAGAAGGGAGCAGAGTCCACCAGCTGGAAACGCAGCAGCTGTCATGCGAGTAATTTTGCTAAGCTGGCATTTAGACGCTGTGCTTGGGGATGGTTGGACTATATTTTTTCTTACGCTGCAGCAGCTGCGGCAACGTAATCTGACTGCGTAAACCTTCAGCTGCTGGGAGGATGTCACATTGTGAGGAAGGACCTGGTACATCCATTACTGTAGCATCATCCCTGTCAGTGGAGGTTGTAGGCAATGACATGGCAGGACATACAGTGGGGGTAGAGACAGATGAGGAGGAGGAGGACCTACGCAAAGTTTTGCGCCAACAGGATGCGTGGCAGGTGGTCATATGTCACCTCAAGCACGTGGTACCCAAGTGTTCGGTGTTTATCCCACGCTTCAGCCTCCTCTGACATAGATTACAAATGGCAACGGTGGGGTTTGCTGCACATTTCTTAAAGAACTCCCAGACAGCAGAGTTCCTGCATGTGTTCTTTGAGACAGCAGCGCTCTGCACCGGAGCAGCTCTGACATTTGATGCCTTGGACTGGCTAGTGCTACAGTTTGTCACAGAGGATGTTGTGCCTCATGTTTTCTGTGCCTCCTCCTCCTCCTCCTCCCCTCCTCCTCACTTGATTCCTCAGTTCGATCTGGCACCCAGGTGGAGTCAGTGACCTCATCATCAATGTCATCTTCACCCCCTATCTCCTCGTCACTGGAGCCAACTTGGCAGTATGCTGCAGCTGCTGGATCAACATGAGTGCCAGTTATTTGTGTGTCATCACTGGCACCCCCTTCCTCTAGGTTGATTATACTCCCTTGCTCAATCTCAGAGATTGAATCAGAGCACTGTAGTTGCTGCGCATCCTCAAGCAGCATGTCACTGTCATTGAAGTCAAACAATTCAGCTGACTCCTCCGTGTGTGATAGCGAGGATACAGCAGGAGTAGCTGTTGAAATGGAGGGTGCATTAGATGCTTTGTGTATGGATATAGAGTCACCCAGCACGCAGACAAAACCCAGAAAGGCAAGAAAAAACCCTAAACTGAGAAGCTGGTCCTTAGAATCGCCAGGTACTAATCTAAAATACATAGAAGTACAGATCAGGGACAGGAGAGATATCGTAGAAATAACAAGCCAGAGGTCGGTACACGAGATAAACATATGCCAAGGGATAATCACAGAAAACACAGTCAATATACAAGCCAGACGTCAAACCAGAAAACCAATATGCATAAGCTATAGACACACGCTGAGGGCTAGAAATAACCATGTCAGGGCCCAGAGCACAGTCAGTGACTGATATTTAAAGGCCTAGATCCCTGAAGAGGTGCGGCATTCAAAGTGGCCTGATTCAGAGACTGGCGCCCTCTCTTTTGGGAAGGCTGCATTGCAGGAGCACCAGCAGGCATGACACTTTGGCAGCTGAGGTGGACTGTAAAGCACTAGAAACCTGGCTGGCAGAGGACTAAGAGGATGAGGATGGCCTGGCTAGCCAATCCACCAAATCCTCTGTATGTTGCTGCAGGTTAAGAAGATGGCCAGCACCAGTTATAAAGGACAAGAATGCCCCTGCAGAGGATGCACCACGTCCACCACGACCAGAGGCACAGCCTCCCGACACAGGGGCTGCTTGCCCTCTTATCTGTGTCTGGGAGCGTCTGCCTGTCCTTTTTGTTCTTTCAGACATGATGAGTGATATATAGATTAAATATATACAGAACTCTGATTCAACTCTGGTATAAAGATTAAAGATTTACAGAACTCTGGTATAAATCAGTGAGACCCTTTGATGGGTGGCAGTGAAACCTCTTTTAAATCAGTGAGACCCCTTGATGGGTGGCAGTGAAACCTACTATAAATCAGTGAGACCCTTTGATGGGTGGCAGTGGAACCTCCTATAAATCAATGAGACCCTTTGATGGGTGGCAGTGAAACCTCAAATAAATCAGTGAGACCCTTTGATGGGTGGCAGTGAAACCTCCTATAAATCAGTGAGACCCTTTGATGGGTGGCAGTGAACCTCCTATAAATCAGTGAGACCCTTTGATGGGTGGCAGTGATACCTCCTATAAATCAGTGAGACCTTTTGATGGGTGGCAGTGAAACCTCTTATAAATCAGTGAGACCCCTTGATGGGGGCAGTGAAACCTCCTATAAATCAGTGAGACACTTTGATGGGTGGCAGTGAAACCTCCTATAAATCAGTGAGACCCTTTGATGGGTGGCAGTGATACCTCCTATAAATCAGTGAGACCTTTTGATGGGTGCAGTGAAACCTCTTATAAATCAGTGAGACCCCTTGATGGGGGCAGTGAAACCTCCTATAAATCAGTGAGACACTTTGATGGGTGGCAGCGAAACCTCCTACAAATCAGTGAGACCCTTTGATGGGTGGCAGTGAAACCTCCAATAAATCAGTGAGACCCTTTGATGGGTGGCAGTGAAACCTCCTATAAATCAGCGAGACCCTTTGATGGGTGGCAGTGAATCCTCCTATAAATCAGTGAGACCCTTTGATGGGTGGCAGTGAAACCTCTTATAAATCATTGAGACCCCTTGATGGGTGGCAGCCAGTGAGAACACACGGATTATAACAATTCCCAAATATTTTGTAGAAATTAGTGAGCCCCAAAATACTGCTTGTTACTGGCTGTGTGACAAGACACAGATCACCTCAATTCACAAATGTTTTGTAGAAATTAGGGAGCCCCAAAATACTGCGTGGTACTGGCTGTGTGACAAGACACAGATCACCTCAATTCACAAATGTTTTAAAGAAATTAGTGAGACCCAAAATACTGCGTGGTACTGGCTGTGTGACAAGACACAGATCACCTCAATTCACAAATGTTTTGTAGAAATTAGGGAGCCCCAAAATACTGCATGATACTGGCTGTGTGACAAGACACACATCACCTCAATTCACAAATGTTTTAAAGAAATTAGTGAGCCCAAAATACTGCGTGGTACTGGCTGTGTGACAAGACACAGAAGATCACCTCAATTCACAAATGTTTTAAAGAAATTAGTGAACCCCAAAATACTGCGTGGTACTGGCTGTGTGACAAGACACAGAAGATCACCTCAATTCACAAATGTTTTAAAGAAATTAGTGACCCAAAATACTGCGTGGTACTGGCTGTGTGACAAGACACACATCACCTCAATTCACAAATGTTTTAAAGAAATTAGTGAGCCCCAAAAAAACTTGCTGACTGTGTGACAAGACACAGAAGATCACTTCAATTCACAAATGTTTTAAAGAAATTAGTGACCCCAAAAAACTTGCTGGCACAGTGACAAGACACACATATCAATTCCCTGATATTTTGTAGAAATGAGACCCCCCAGACCCCCCCAGTTGCGTGGCAGACCGGCAGTAACAACACACAACAATCTCCTCTGAAATGCGTGCAGAATCGGCGCGTGGAAACGTTATATAGTGTGCTGCTGGACTTAGCTCTGTGAGCCCATGATTGGGTAAAATTTGCCCAATCAGGACTCTGAGCGGTGATTGGCATACTGTTAAACCTGTCTTGCACCAGACCTGTGGGCAGGTGCAAGGATGTAGCCAATTACGAGCTTCAGGCCAGTGGGAAAATGCATTGTGCGCCATTGTGATGCATTGTGGACTCGAACATGCGCCGAACACCCGGAAATTTTTTGAGTTCGCGATCTACCCGAACAGGCTAAGTTCGGGCCGAACTCCGAACTGTCCGAACCACTCATCCCCAATTATAAACCATAGTCCAAAGGTAGCTCTGCAGTGATGGAAGGTCAAGACTTCAATGAGGAATCAACGCATTCAGGTCGTTGCTTCCTTTTAAGCATGGTTCATTAGTCCGAGGTGACGTCAGGTGAGGCTACGGGGCTTTAACGTAGATTAGGCAGAAAGTCCTGGAACCTGCATATTAATACAGGATGTGGCAAGTAACATGATTCAAGGGGGTGGCAGGGGTTCAGAATTTCCAGGTCGTGACAGTCACAAACACAAACTAACACTGATACACTCATACTCAAGTACATACAGGCAGGGCTTTTTTTGAGGCGGTACGCCGTACCGGCACCTCATCGCCAGCAGCCCATTGTTTTTTTAATACTGCTCCTTCTTATTTGACAGCTCTGGTATCGGACTCTCAGAGTCCGAATCCGGAGCTGTCTGGTCGGCGGCCCCGCTGCAGCGTGCCTCCCACACTCGTATCGTGAGTCTGGGAGCTGCATGCTACATTGGCGCCACCCCCTCTCGCGTGACCTGCGAGATTCACGTCGTCGGGTCACCAGCGTGGAGGAGCAGCCAAGGCCTGCTGGTGAGTAGCGATGGGGGGGCTGCCTTGATAAAAAAAAACTGGGACCTGCCTTTTTAAAAAAACGACCTGCCTTCCCTCGACGCAGAGAAGGCTTTTGGAGGGTGGCCTGGCCATACATGTGGGAGGTTCTGAGGTGGGTGGGTGTGGGCTCTCATTTCCTGTTGGGGTTCGGGCCCTGTACTCGGCCCATGATCATGATCCCATGCATGCGGCCAAACCCGATGAGGTGCCATCTCGGACCAGATGATGGCCATGTGTGGCAGCCAAAAGCCTAGCTGATGGAGATCAGTTCACATGAACAGAAAAAAAAAATACCAAATGGGATCATACCTATGTCATTACCCTCCAAATGAATAACTACAGTATGAGGCACCAGCCCCAACCACAAACTTCTCACCAGAAACCACCCCACAGTAAACCTCAGACAACAAGCCAGGTGACGGACAACACTTCCACTGAGAAGCCCAGTTGCACCCCAGCTGGCTGCACCATGTCTCTCGCTGAGCCCACACAATATGAGAGTGGCTGACAATCCAGACAAGCCACGATGGAGAAACTACAATTAAAACCAGACACCTCACAAAAAAACCCCACTCTTGAACCAGAAGAGACCACCTCCCAGTGCACTAATCATCCCAAAAATGAGCCGAATCTCTCCAAGTAAGTGCAGGACAGTGAGCACCCCATGAGCATGCACAAAATCTGCAAAATAGAAACCTTTGAACCTGCACCCCAAGAGGTGCTTGCTGTCCCGGCTAATAGACAACAAGCAGAAAGCAGACTCCACATCCACCACCATACCTACAATGCCCCTCACCACCACTGAACCAGGCCCCTTCCAAGAGTGCACTGTCACGTAAATGACTTCACTCCAGAAAAGCACGTGGCTCGCTAAGTGGACGCAGGGTTACCAAAAAACTATCCATCTGCTCTAGACCCAGAATAATGACTACTTTGCACATAATCCCTGCACCCAACCTTTTAATTTGCCAAAACTGCCATCACAGGCCAATGATTTTTACCCCAAGATTCCTAACATCTGAACCAGAGCTGGCCTGAGACTATGTTTGACTATGTACCCCAAAATAGAAAACAGTTCAAAAAGACTGACCTCACCCCACTCCCGTTTAGCAGATTGTCATGCGCTAAAAAGAAAACAACTATACTCCCGTCTCTTTCCAGGTTAACGAGGTTCTTGTATCAGGCAAAGGCAAATCTTAATTTTATATTTATTATGTTGAAAAAATGTCACAGTGCATTTACACAAAAAAGATGTGATAATTAATAATTGCACACAAGCAGATAAATAATAAGGAGATAAACAGCAGATTCTAGTTACTTACAATGCAAGCTAAGAGATAAGCCACCAGGGAGGTTCTGATAGGAATGGCAATATTTTTCAATTTGATTGTCCTCCAAAAAGTAAGTGGTGAGCCTGGTTTGGGTCAAAGAATTTATACACTCATTCTTAAACAGACTTCATGGCAGAGGCTGTGTGGCTCGCCTACTTCCTGTTGCTTTGTGGGCATGCTCAGTCCACTTCTTACTTCATTTTTATGATACCTTTGAATTATATTATCAAAGGGGTAGTTTCGTGCTACAAAGGACATATTTGCATCTTTTGAAAATCCTCTTCTTTCCCCACTCTCCCTCCCCTCTCCCCTCCCCTTCACTCCTCCTCTTTTCCCTTCCCCTCACTCCACCTCTCTCCCCACTACTTTTCCTCTTCTCACGCCTCCTCCTCTCTCCCCGCCTCCTCCTCTCTCCCCGCCTCCTCTCTCCTCCTGTCTCCTCTCTTCCCTCCCCCTCACAACTACACTCACAGACCCAGTCAAAGACCCAGGCTCATTCTCTCCCACACCCAACATTCTTCTCAGGAATCAAATAAAACAGCAGCAACAACTACTACTACTACAGATCCAGCTCCAACACAAACTCTCTTCTGCTCTCTCCTACTCAAAATCCACAATGACGGTGGCTCAGCGATAGGCATGCTACAGTGAAGTATTGTAGGAGAAGCTATGATTGACTGGCTGCATTGTCTGTCAGTAAAGTTTGTGAGCAATTTTCACTGCAATGTGCATCAATATTAATCAAAGGAGTTTGTTCCTATTAGCAAAACCCCAGTCTAAACAACACAATACATTTGATTATTAATAAAAAAAATTTTGTAAACTTTAGGTGTATTCAGGGGGGTGACATGGTTTGCAACAGTAATGCATTGTGGGAGATAAGAGCAACTCTATGATTGGCTGGATGCACTGTCAGTATCAGTAACGTTGTGAGCAATTTTACCTCCCAACGCAATGTGCAGCAATATTAATCAAATCAGTTTGTTCCTGAATCCACAGTCTAAAAACACACAACACACAATGAGTAAATAAAAACATTTTTGAAATTGTTTTTGTTTATATGAAATTGATCAGATTTTTTGCAGGGAGTTGATCTGAAACGATATTTTAATTGTGAACAACTGAATATGCACAATCAAACAAAATACGGTTCAACCGAAATACTACTCAACCGGAAATACGCAATACCGGCCATCCGTAACAACGATATGTCCAAAAATAGGAATCGCGGTAAAACAAGGAACAAACCAAAACTAAATGAAAAATTCTTACAGATATTTTCCAAGACAAAACCCGGACCGAAATTATCCAAAATGAGACGAAACAAAAAAAAAATTGCCATGCACATGTCTAATTTCTGGAGTCCTCTGATTTAATGACCACTCCCTTTCTCTCTTAGATTCCAATAAAAGATATGCGCAAGCTCTAAGCTGTGCGTCGAGATGATAACCTAATTCTGTGTGTCTGTGTGTGTGTCATTTCTTGCTCTCCAATATCGGCACAAGAGACGAGCAGCGAGAGAGGGGCAAAAGCCCGAAGTCACATTGCCCAGATTATGTTCAGGCAACAGCATAGACATATTGATCAAAAGGAATGATGGAGGTCCCTATGCACAACAGAGGTTCCTCTGTTTAAAGGGTTGAGTTCCTATTGTGGCAGCTGTAACATCGATGTTTCACATTGGGTCAAGGTTCCTATGTGACAGACAATCGATGGATGGTTAATTGCCACCTTATCTATCATTGTTTTTACCATAGCTATTTTATGAAAGAGGAGGCTCTGCTGAAAAAAACCCAAGGTATAATATGTTTGGGTTTCTTAGAGATGGCTCAAACTAAATATATAAATATATAGTGATGGCCTATGGCTGAAAAATGACACAGCAGCAAAGGTTAACCTTGTCAGGGATGTTTGTGTGCTAATCCTGTAAATTAAAGGTGTTTTAACCCTGTCAGTGCTTTGTAGCTGCTGCTCTGTCCTTATAAGCCAACAAAGTCTAGGCTAATAGCAAGGGATCTTAGGTCATCACTGGTCAGAGTTCTTTTGAAATTGCAGCAGTCGGCCACAGCCCTCTGATGCTGCGTCACAGCATAACTGGCTCCCTGAACGTTGGAAAACGTCACAGCTAGCAGCAATTTTTTTTGGGTGGTGTGGGGTTGTCAGGAAAGTTGTCCAATGTAGTAACAAACTAAACAAAGTTGGAGATTGGAAGAGGGAAAATATTCACTGACCTGTGAGTATCTGTACACCCCCAGTATCTGAGCTATGGGGATGGTTGTAATGGTATGTTCATCTCCAATAAATCCGGCCACATTTTTGTCCCCAGTACAGGAATAATTAGGGATGGTCTGGTTTGGTCCGGATAGAATCTGTAGGACGCTTCTCACGGCTTTCCTCGGATCAATACAGGAGTCGTATAGATGATAACCGAGGGTGATATTTGGTAAAATGTCTGGACGGGAATTAATGTATTCAATACCATACACAAACACAAGAGCCGTTATATAACTCCTTACGGTCGCACTGTAAAATGAACATTAATACATTGGTTGTAATAAGAATATAAACAAATACACATATACAGACTGTTTTAGTGAGACACAGCTGTGATTCATCTTATTTCTATCAGTTTAACTCTTTGTGTAAAAGTGTGGTGGCATTCCCTTTGAATATAATGTAGAAGAAACTCATAATTACTCCTAGCGGACTGTATCTTAAAAAAGTAAAATCCACAGAGTGACAGAAGATGCACAGGGCGGCTACTCCTAGTCAGTCCTGCTCAGTGCAGCTTCTCCTGTCCTTCCTGCACAGCGCAGCATCCCTTGTCTTTCCTGCACAGTGCAGCTTCTCCTGTCCTTCCGACACAACGCACCATCCCCTGTCTTTCCTGCACAGTGCAGCTACTCCTGTCCTTCCTGCACTGGGCAGCTTCTCCTGTCCTTCCTGCACAGCGCAGCTTCTCCTGTCCTTCCTGCACAGCGCAGCTATTCCTGTCCTTCCTGCACAGTGCAGCTTCTCCTGGCTTTCCTGCACAGTGCAGCTTATCCTGTTCTTCCTGCACAGTGCAGCTTCTCCTGTCCTTCCTGCACAGTGCAGCTTCTCCTGTCCTTCCTGCACAGTGCAGCTTCTCCTGTCCTTCCTGCAAAGTGCAGCTTCTCCTGCCCTTCCTGCAAAGTGCAGCTTCTCCTGCCCTTCCTGCACAGCGCAGCTTCTCCTGTCCTTCCTGCACAGTGCAGCTTCTCCTGCCCTTCCTGCACAGTGCAGCTTCTCCTGCCCTTCCTGCACAGTGCAGCTTCTCCTGTCCTCCTGCACAGTGCAGCTTCTCTCCTTCCTTCCTGCACAGTGCAGCTTCTCCTGCCCTTCCTGCAAAGTGCAGCTTCTCCTGCCCTTCCTGCACAGTGCAGCTTCTCCTGCCCTTCCTGCACAGTGCAGCTTCTCCTGCCCTTCCTGTACAGTGCAGCTTCTCCTGTCCTTCCTGCACAGTGCAGCTTCTCTTGTCCTTCCTGCACAGTGCAGCTTCTCCTGCCCTTCCTGCACAGTGCTGCTTCTCCTGTCCTTCCTGCACAGTGCAGCTTCTCCTGCCCTTCCTGCACAGCGCAGCTTCTCTTGTCCTTTCTGCACAGTGCAGCTTCTCCTGTCCTTCCTGCACAGTGCAGCTTCTCCTGCCCTTCCTGCACAGCGCAGCTTCTCCTGGGAATATGGGGAGGGAATGCATGAATCTAGATTTGAAATATTGTAATTACAGAATCTATATGTTTTGTGCCGAGGTGAGACCCACTGACAACCCAGAAGATGGGACAGAAAGAACAGTCAAGCAAAAGCAGTTATAAGTCTATTAGCGCCGGAGGATGATCAGCTCATTCACATCACAGAAAACGCAGCTAAAGGTATGTGGATGCATTGGAGAATCTGCATCAGCGTGTAAACTAAAACAGGAAACTATAACTGCTACATAAACTGTATAAGATGAGGCTGGAAAAAGGCCAGGAAATGTGAGAACATGTGAATACTATGCTAGAGATCGTGGAACAGCTACGTGTTATCGGAGAAGAAATGAAAGATAATCACATGGTAGCATTACTATTATGCCGTCGCCCAGAGTCCCCTTATTAACGCTCTGGAAACTAATAACTTTTGCCGCTTAATCATAATTCAATGTTCTTGAATCGAGGACATACTTGAAAACGAGAGAAATCTCAATGTATCCTTCCTGGTAAAATACTTTAGAAATAAATAAATACCACAGAAAAAAACTAAATAAGTATATATAAATAAGATTCCATAATCCCAGAGTAATGTGATGCAATTTTTGCCGACGTCCGATATCTGCGTCAGCGACTCCAATTAATGCAAATTATGATGACCATTCGCTAAATAGGGAATTCACCATATTTTCAGTGAAATTTAATCCCCGAATTGGGACAAAAAGCAAAGGATCTAAACATGAAATGACCTTTAAAATTCTAACTTCCATGATAACCCCTAAAATGCCATTAAAGCAGGAATACAATAAAAATAATAAACAGTGGACATGTAGCCTACCCATTACCTCTAAAATCCATTAATCAAGGAATAACATTAAATGAATACACTGTGAGCTTCTAGACTACCCATTAACCTGTAAAATGGCAGTAATCAAGGGAAAACATGAACTGAATGCACTGTGAGACATGTAGCCTACCCACTAACCCCTTAAATACCAGTAATCAAGGGAAAACATGAAATGAATGCACTGTGAGACATGTAGCCTACCCACTAACCCCTTAAATACCAGTAATCAAGGGAAAACATGAACTGAATGCACTGTGAGACATGTAGCCTACCCTCTAACCCCTTAAATGCCAGTAATCAAGGGAAAACATGAAATGAATGCACTGTGAGACATGTAGCCTACCCATTAACCCCTAAAATCCCAGTAATCAAGGGAAAACATGAAATGAATGCACTGTGAGACATGTAGCCTACCCACTAACCCCTTAAATGCCAGTAATCAAGGGAAAACATGAAATGAATGCACTGTGAGACATGTAGCCTACCCATTAACCCCTAAAATCCCAGTAATCAAGGGAATATATGAAATGAATGCACGGTGAGGCATGTAGCTTACCCATTAACTGCTAAAATGCCAGTATTCAAGGGAAAACATGAAATGTATACACTGCGAGACATGTAGCTTACCCATTAACTCCTAAACTGCCATTAATCAAAGAAAAAAATAAAATGTATACTGTGAGGGATGAAGCCTGCCCATTAACCCTTCATATACTAAACTAAACCAAGGAAAAAATGAAAGTATTAGACAATATAATATATAGTCTAACCGTTAATTCTTTCCCTGCGGATTAATTTCAACCCTGTGAAAAAAAATGTTACATTGTTATTTTAGTACTTATGGTTTTTATTTTACACTGAATATTGTCATGTTGGGTATCACTGGAAAGGCCAGACTCACTCCTTTCCTTGATCAACCAAGTATGATGCACAAGGACAGAGATACAGCGGTCTGACGAAGTTAGGAAAGCTGGATGCTGAACCCTGGTGGGGAGGGGCACATGGCGGGCAAGGAATAACCTAAGGGGGGATTGACCCCCATGGCCCCTCTATTGAGAAGCCTATGAATATGACAGAAGAAAGGAAAATGTGAATTAAGAGAATGAGAGATCAGATTTGGCTCTAAAATTGAAAGACAGCACAAAGCAAAACAAAGAAACCAGGATGCGTTTTCGTTGCCAAAAGACCGGCCATCTCAAAAAGAACTGCTCAATCTGGAAAGCTGGGCAGCGTAGCTGAGAGGCGCCCACGAGAGAAAGAGTTAAAGCAGTCGCAGAGGAAACAGCATGTGCATCATGGCAATGCACCGTTAAAGCAACTCAGAATGACGCAACACACGGATGGTGCATTTACTCAGGGGCAACAAGTCAAACGACAAGTGACAAGATGTTCTTCACAGAAATTAGTTTCAGTGCAAAAGATAAAGTCTTCCTAGCAAATGGGAAAAGTACTAAAGCGGAAGATACTGTTCAGAGACTCCTGAATTGCATCACACCATCAGGGAATACGAGTAGCATCCTACTAAAGAACATTATTTTTGCTCCAAGCCTAGAAGGAAGCCTTCTATCAGTGAACCCTTACTATTAATGGACTCGCAGTTCAATTCTGAGGAAGTGAATGCAGGATTCAACACAGTAAACAAATTATAGCAAAAGGAAAGCAGAATCAAAACTTGTTCAAACTCATCACTGAAAAAAACAAGCCAAAACAATCACTCATGATCCTCACGACAAATGCATCGACCTGTGACACAGAAGATAAGAGCTTCAAAATGCATAAGTCATTAAGGAACTTGAAAAGAAAGGCTTATCAGAAGACATGATAATGCTGTCTTCTCATACACTTATGAAGTGTACATGCTTTACCAAAGCAAAGGCATACGCCACTTCCACAAGCCAGTCAAGGGAAAACTACTAAACCCATGGAACTTATACCCAGTGACTAGTGATGAGCCGAACACCCCCGTGTTCGGTTCGACTCCGTTCGCAAACAATTTCAAAAGTTCGAGTTCGAACTCGAACACGAACCAAACTCAATGCAAGTCAATGGGACTCGAAAGTTTGAATTTCAGAGTGCCCTCCAAGAGGGCATATATGCAAGATATTTGCCATAAAAGGTGTATGGGGGTCCCGGTAGTGCCCTGGGGGAAAGGAAACAAGGACAAAAAGTAAAAAAAAAAACTGTTTTTAAACGAACAGTGAGTTTTCCATGAAATAAAGGTTAAGAATAAAAATGAAAAATTCCTTCAAATATCAAGCCTAGGAGGTCCCCATAACCTGCCCGTGAAGTGGCGAATTTCTAGGATGTATAGAAACATTTAAAAATAAAAAAATGACATTTCAAATGACGGTAAATGTTTTTCCTTTAATCTATTCATAAACAAGTGCTTGGGGCGGCAGCCTGTACGAAAAGAGGAGATGTTTTAGGACACACAGAAAAAGTTTAGTGATTTTTTGGCTAAATTATGGTGAAACTTATGCAGGCTTTGGATGAAAGTACCGTAGGTGCTTTAAAATTGGGCCTGTACTGTCGGCAACAGTGCCGTCACTCCGTCATCCCTCTGTGGTATTTTGGAAGAGTGCATGGTTGGACCCTGCGGTCCAATATTAAAATGATATGAATCTGGTACAGGCGTCAGTGCACCCAAATATTGTGCCTTTGTTGGCAGCAAGTGCCTTCACACCGTAACCCCTCTGTGGTATTGTGGAAGAGTACAGGGGTGGACTCTGCATTCAAATATTAAAATGATTGGAATCTGGTACTAGCGTCTGTGCACCCAAATATTGTGCCTTTGGTGCCAGCTAATGCATTCACACCGTAACCCCTCTGAGGTATTGTAGAGGAGTGCAGTGGTGGAGGTTTTGGGAATGCAGAAGAGATACCCGATCTATTCAGTTACGTCAGCATCAGGGGATTGATAGCTGCTGATCCAGGACTGATTCATTTTTATAAATGTCAGCCTGTCTACAGAGTCACACTCTTTTGTCTGTAACAAAAACTCCAGCGGCACTGAACATCCTTTCAGAAAGCACGCTGGATGAAGGGCAACCTAGTAGCTGCATAGCATATTGGCTAAGTTCTGGCCAGTGATCCAATCTCAACACCCAGTAAGCCAGTGGATCATCTGCTGTAAATGTATCCAGATCTGCCATTGTACCTAGGTAGTCCTGCACCATACAGTGAAGACGCTGGCAATGGGTGCCTACATTTGATGTCCCTGGGTGTCGTGGACTAAAAAAATGTAAAAAGGCATCAGTCAAGCGGCCCCGGCCTTCACCACTCTTCCGCTGATCATCCATAGCCTCAGAAGCACCTGTGTCATCACTTGGTAACCTACCAGTGCCTGGAATGGTGTTACACAAGTGTCACTTTAGAGTGTACTCAAGTTGTTTCATCCGGTTCTCCCTCTGTGCGGGCAGGATGAGCTCTGCAACTTTACCCTTGTATCGTGGATCAAGAAGGCTTGCCAACCAGTAATGATCCCTCTCCATGATAGCACAAATCCTGGGGTCCTTTAGCAGGCTTTGCGGGATAAGGGAGCCCATGCAGCGTAGGTTGGAGGTGGCATTAGCTTCACGAGTCTTCCTGGTCAATGAGGATGACCCCATTGTGCACCTCCTCCTCCCAGCCACAGACTAGTCCTTGGGTTTCTGGGCACACAATACCCTCCCTTGAGGAATCCCTACCTTCAATGCCCCCACTACTTAAATATTCCTCCTCCTCATCTTCCTCCTGTCTGATCTGAGGAACCGCAGGAATGCTGTCTGTGGAAAGACTGGGGCCTTGAGAGCTAGGGAAGGCCTCCTCTTCCTCCTGCTGCTCTGCCTCTAGAGCCACATCTATAATTCCCTGCAGAGTGTGCTCCAGCAGGAACACTAAAGGAATTGTGTCACTGATGCATGCACTGTCCCTGCTCACCATCCTCGTTGCCTTCTCAAATTGTGACAGTACCGTGCATGCATCCTTGATCATCAGCCACTGCAGGGGGGGAAAAAACCAAGTTGACCTGAACCTGTCCTTGTGCCATACTCACACAGGTACTCATTGATGGCCCTCTGCTGCTTGTGCAGACGCTGCAGCATTGCCAATGTCGAGTTCCACCTGGTTGGCATGGAATTTCTGCCAGGCGAGCACATGCTGGGAATGACCGTCTGAAGTGGCTGCAGACTTTTCTGGCCTGGCTGAGAAGCTCTGCCATCCCTGGGTACCAGGTTAGGAAACGCTGTACCACTAGATTTAGGACGTGTGCCAGGCATGGTACATGCGTCAATTTACCCTTGCGTAGGGCAGAGAGAAGGTTGCTGCCATTATCACAAACAACCATTCCCAGCTGAAGCTGGTGTGGTGGTAACCATCTCTGCGCCTGCCCCTGCAGAGCTGACAGAAATTCTGGCCCATGTGGTTCCTGTCCTCCAAACAAACCAGCTCAAGCACAGTATGGCATCTTTTTGCGCGAGCCATTACGTAGCCCCTGCCACGCGTCGGTTGAACTGCCACTTTGCAAGAGACAGAGATGGAGGAGGAGGAGGAGGAAGAGATGGTGGAGCAGACAGACCTCATATAAGCAGCTTTCTGGAGGTGTGGTAAATGAACAAGCTCCAGCACAGAGCCCCATCCTGGATCCCTCCCAGCTGCAAGCAGAGTTACCCAGTGTGCCGTGAAGGAAATGTAACAGCCCTGTCCATGCTTGCTGGACCACGTGTCTAAAGTAATGTGCACCTTGCTGCTAACTGCCTTTCCCAATGACTCCATAACATTGTGTTCCACGTGCTGGTATAGTGCTGGAATAACCTTTCATGAAAAGAAATGGCGTTTTGGCAACCTGCCATTGTGGTACAGCACATTCGGCAAATTCACGGAAGGAAGCAGAGTCCACCAGCTGGAAAGGCAGCAGCTGTAATGCGAGTAATTTTGCTAAGCTGGCATTTAGACGCTGTGCTTGGGGATGGTTTGGACTATATTTTTTCTTACACTGCAGCAGCTGGGGCAACGTAATCTGACTGCGTAAATCTGCAGCTGATGGGATGCTGTCACATTCTGAGGAAGGACCTGGTACACCCATTACTGTAGCATCATCCCTGTCAGTGGAGGTTGTAGGCAATGACATGGCAGGACATATAGTTGGGGTAGAGACAGATGAGGAGGAGGACCTATGCAATTGTTGTGCGAACTTGATGGGTGGCAGGTGGTCATATGTCGCCTCAAGCACGTGGTACCCAAGCGTCCGATGTCTTTCCCATGCTTGATCCTCATCTGACATAGATAACAAATAGCAACGGTGCGGTCTGCTGCACATTTCTTAAAGAACTCCCAGACAGCAGACTACCTGTACATGTGCTTTGAGACAACAGTGCTCTGCACCTGAGCAGCTGTGACTTCTGATGCCTTGGACTGGCTACAGTTGCTCATAGAGGACGTTGTGCCTTGTGTTTGTTGTGCCTCCTCCTCCTCCTCACTTGACTCCTCTGTTCGATCAGGCACCCTGACCTCATCATCGTCATCACCTCCTATCTCCTCATAACTGGAGCCAACTTGGCAGTATGCTGCAGCTGCTGGGGGAACATGAATGCCAGTTATTTGGGTCAATGGCACCCCCTCCCTAGGTTTATTATACTCCCTTCCTCAAACTCAGAGTTTGAATCAGTGCACTGGAGTTGCTGCACATTCTCAAGCAACAAGTTAATGTCAGTGTAGTCAAACAATTCAGCTGACTCCTCCGTGTATGGTGTTGAGGCTACGGCAGGAGTAGCTGTGGACATGGAAGCTGCATTAGATGCTTTGGCAGCTGAGGTGGACTGTAAACCACTACAAGCATGGCTTGCAGAGGACTCAGAGGATGAGCATGGCCTGGTTAGCCAATCCTGCAAATCCTCTGCATGTTGCTGCTGCTTAAGACGGCCAGCACCAGATAGAAAGGACAAGCATGCCCCTGCAGAGGATGCACCATGTCCACGATGACCAGAGGCACAGCCTTCCGACACAAAGGCTGCTTGCCCTCTTATCTGTGTCTGGGAGCGTCTGCCTATCCTTTTTGTTCTTTCTGACATGGTGAGTGATTTATAGATTAAAGATATGCAGAACTCTTATTCAACTGTGTTATCTAGATTAAAGTTTTCCAGAACTCTGGTATAACTCAGTGAGACCCCCTGATAGCTGGCAGCCAGTGACAAGACACATATTGAAATTCCCAGAAACCTCCTATAAATCAGTGAGACCCCCGATGGGTGGCAGTGACAAAACACAGATTACAATTCCCAGAAACCACCTATAAATCAGTGGCCCCCCTGATAGGACCCGCTGATAGCTGGCAACAGTGACAAGACACAGATTACAATTCCCAGATATCTGCTACAAGTCTGTGAGACCCCCTGATGGGTGGCAGTGACAAGACGCAAATTACAATTCTCAGGAACCTCCTATAAATCAATGAGACCCCCGATGGGTGGCAGTGAGAAGACACAAATTACAAATTCACAGGAACCTCCTATAAATCAGTGAGACCCCCTGATGGGTGGCAGTGACAAGACACAAATTACAATTCAAAGGAACCTCCTATAAATCAGTGAGTCCCCCTCATGGGTGGCAGTGACAAGACACAAATTACAATTCCCAGGAACCTCCTATAAATCAGTGAGAACCCCTGATGGGTGGCAGTGACAAGACACAGATTAAAATTCCCAGATATCTGATAGAAGTGAGACCCCTCCCTATAGCTGCTGGCAGTGAGAACACAAAGATTAGAACAATTCTTAGATATTTTATAGAAATGAGACCCCCACAATAGCTGCTGGCAGTAAGAACACACAATAACGGAACAATTTCCTCTCACAAAACACTTGCTGGGGGCTGTGTGAAGGCTTATATAGTGTGCTGCGCGACTTAGCTCTGTGAGCCCATGATTGGGCAAAATTTGCCCAATCAGGACTCTGAGCCGTGATTGGCATAGTCTTGCACTTGTCTTGCATATGACCTGTGGTCAGGTGCAAGGCTGTAGCCAATTACAAGCTTCAGGCCAGTGGAAAAGTGCATTGTGGTCCATTGTGGTGCATTGTGGGCTAACATGTGGCAAACACGCGGAAATGTTCAGAGTTCACGAACAGCCGAACAGGCGATGTTCGATGCAAACTTCAAACAGATTGAACTGAACAACTCATCCCTAACAGTGACGTGTGTGGACCAATGAAAACCCTCACACTCAGCAGGAAAAGATACTTACTTACATTTATTGATTATTATTCCAGGTATACAATAACATATCTAGCGAAGCACAAAAACAAAACATCATAAATACTTCAAGAATTTGTAGCAAATGACCAGCAACAAATTTCAAAGGAAGCCAGGAATAATTCGCCCAGATAATGTAGGGGAATATATGGGTAAACAAGTGGAATCATACCTAAAGAAACAAGGTATTGCACACCAAAAAACTGCACTCTACACTCCCAAACAAAACGGTGTATTAGGAAAAAACGCACTCTTACAGAAATGACCAGATGCTTTCAGATGTAATAATCAGACCTAATAGATACTGGGAGAAGCAATAATGACTGCATCCAGGGCTTGCCCAAGACACTGTGCTGCCTGGGGCCAAGGATTAAATGCTGCTCCCCCAATAATAAAACTCACAGTATTGTGTGGTGTGCCTAGTTTAGGTCCAAAATGCTGCCGCAAGCAAAGTGCTGCCTGGAGCTATGGCTCCATCGGGCTCCATGGATCAGCCGGCCCTGACTGCAACATACCTGCAGATCAGACAACCATCCAAAGCTATTACATGTACCCCATACGAGATGTGGTATGGATCAAAACCTAGTATTGGGCATCACAAAGGTGTTTTGTACAGTAGTTCAAGGAAAAATAAAGTACCTTGTAGTAGTGGTACCCTGACAGATAAGCCAAATATATTAGCTGGATATATCACTGAATTAAATGCAGTGGATACCTCAATTTAAACACAAATAAAAGTACATAGCGCAACTCAAAACATTATCAAGGCACACAAATGGAGAAAGTTGGATTCAGGCACACTTTTCTGAACCACTATTGGGGTTCACACTTGGATTGCCTGTGGCTTGTTGGAGACGACCACCCATTGCCCTACAATGGTTGGAGGATGCAGTTTCTTCAGATCTCCCCTCAAAAAGATGAACACACCAATAGCATAACTCTGTGTATGTCACATATGGTAAGAGAGTATAAAGTCAGAATACTCATGTGATTCAGAGCCTTAATTGGCTCTTTCAATTCGCTCTCAGGTAGTTTGAATAGGCACAACTTCAAAAAAAGTGATAAATGCCCCAAAACCAGATACATTTTAAGGGTTTATTGGCAGCCAAACATACAGGGTTATTCAGAGAAAGGTGAAAACTGGTAGAGTTGGCAGAAGAGAACAATCTAGACCAAATAGCCAATTTGGAAAGGGAGAGAATATGGGAGAATTTTTCTGGTTTTAACTATTTTGACCTAGAAGTCTCACTACTCCAGTCATTCTCCTGAGTTTCACCTTTCTTTGAATAGACCTGATAGTAAAATATATTAAAATGAATCATAATATACAAAAAACACAATAGAAATACTTTGCCAAACGCGTTGCGCCTGTTTGTCTGGACCCGTCAGCTTCCTCAGTGGCAAATGATGTTCAGGTGTCATAACCTCCTTTTTATTCGTTCCCTGGAGGTAATTAACCAATCCCAGCAGATAGAAGGGCTCTGTCCCCCAGTAATTACATAGTCACAGGGGCTGAAAAAAACACATGCGTCCATCGGGTTCAGTCTTTCACACATTACCTACTGCTGTTGATCCTAAAGAAGGCAAAAAAAAACAGTCTGAAGCACTCGCCAATATGCAACATACTGGGGGAAAAAAATCCTTCTTGACCCCAAAATGACAGTAATAATTGAATTCCTCTTGCAAAAAGCAATTTGGGAGAATTCTCCGGTTCGAACGCCAGCAACATCTGTTCGTTATACGCAAAACATCATGCGCAAAAAGAAACCCAGAAGTAAAAAAACAGACGTCACCTCGGGATGTTCGTAGAGTGTACATTTCTAAGTCCATACTCGTGCAGCTTCACAAAGTTTTCTCCTACTTTAGTCTCTTAAAGGATAATTCTTCAACAGTGTTCGGCTACAAAGCTTACGCCTATGTTCCAAGTGAGAAACGCTCCAAGTTGGAGAACAAAGCCATAGAAGGCATTCTGGTATTCTACAGTGAACAAAGTAAGGGATCTAGAATCCTTCACCCAAAGACCAACAGAATTGCAATAAGTCGCAATGTTTATTTTGATGAAAGCGAAACATCACTAAAGATGATCCAGGAAAGCTCTGAAGAGAATTTGCCCACTTAACCAGAGAAGCCAACCAAAGTAAAGCTGTACTAAAGCCATAAACATATTTGATTTTCAATGAACATCTGTTCACTGTTTGACCATCCCCCGGCTAACTAAAGATCACTGATAAGAAGTGTCCACGTGCCTGAGAGATAATTGGAATAATGTTTAAAGTTTGTAAATTCCTGAGTGAGTCATTTCTGGGAATTTCCCAGTCTGGGTTTCCCTGCCCCTTCTTCAGTGAGTGGTTTGTGTGGTTTTTATGCATCACAGGGGGTTTGTCCCTTAGAGTTGTTAAAAGTGTCTGCCCAGATTGGACTAAACAGTCTATGGTTTTCTTCTCCCAAAATCGGTTATGTCTGGTTCGTGGTGGAATTCTATAAAGCAATTGGCAGGTCCATAGCATACGAAGCACCTCTTGGCAGAGATACAAGCCCGGTTGTCAAGGAGTCAATCACAGTTACTTCTTCCAAGTATGGAGAAGGTACCATAACCATAAGTTGGTCTATCTTCAACTGAAGCCGAATATATAGTAGCAGCGTGGCAGATGTGGTTTTACACATCTCTCAGTGCTCTCTGTTACAACCTGCATTGTGAACCGATTTTGGCTATTCCTGACAACCCTCTATGTGTATCATACCTGGCAGAGTCTGAGAACCCACTCTGCATACCATTCTGATTTGTATGAGAACCCTTCTGCATACTCACCGTGGCATATGGCTGACTACCTCCCCTGGTGCTAACACCCCTGCTATTCTACTGACCGAGTATATGGTTATTGTCTGGTGTCTGTTAACCCTTCGTGGGTACATATCTGTCTGTTCTCTAGCTGTAGGTAGCTTTGCCGACCATCCAAGAATCAGAGGTGTAGATAGCGTTCTGCCTAAAGGGACTAGTACCTTAGATCCTAGGGGAATCCATGACAGTTTCTTCCAGAATAAGCTGAATGTCATATAAGCACTAGGAATGGGCCAAACACCCCGTGTTCGGTTCGAATTCGAACACCCGAACGGCCAAAAATGTTGAATTCGAACTCGAACACAATGCAAGTCTAAGGGGGTCGAACTCTGACAATGAAAGTGCCCTCCAAGAGGGCATATATGCAAGATATTGGCCATAAAAGGTGTATGGGGGTCCGGGTACTGCCCTGGGGGACAAGAAACAATGATTTTTTTTAAAAAAAAAATGTTTTAAACCCTTTCACTGCTGAGTGCTGAGCCATTTCACCGCTGTGTGCTGAGCTCATTTTCACCACTTTTGCTCACTATGTTTAAATGTGATTTGAAGCCATGAAAAATGTTTTATCACCAACGAGTGGGAAATGTTTTGCCGACGATGAGTGGGAAATGTTTAATCACCAACGAGTGGGAAATGTTTTACCAACAACGAGTGGGAAATGTTTTATCACCAATGAGTGGGAAATGTTTTATCACAGAGCGGGAAATGTTTTATCACCAAAGGGTGGGAAACGTTTTATCACCAACGAGTGAGAAATGTTTTACCAATGAGTGGGAAATGTTGTACCAACAACGAGTGGGAAATGTTTTACCAAACACAGGACACGGTATACCTGAAATAGGCGAGACGGTATACAAGGATGTATTCTACCACAAGCCCAAATCGATCAGTGTTAGAGTGGTCAGGGATAGCCAAAACGGTACACAAGGGGTATCTATCATATAAGCCAAAAAACTATCAGAGTTAGAGTGGTCAAGGAATTGCCAAGGATTGGTACACGGGGGTGGTTCTCATACAAGCCAGGTAACAATGGAGACTGAAAAATCAACCAAGTAGTGAATCGCCAGGAGACACTCAGCACTGAGGGAAGCAAACTCCATGACAGGACGATTAGCCGGATCATGTGGTCTGTATTTAAACCCGTGCAACATCATGCCACGCCCCACTTCCTGACCAGCCCTGCGAGCTTCAGAAACTGACGCAACTCCTGGCTCCAGGCTTGTCGATGGCACCAAATAAGATTATATATATATATATATATATATATACATATATAGGGGTGGATCTGCAATGACAATAAGAACGTAATGGTGCAGTAAATTTACAACCATGTAAAAAATAGGCCCCCTAGGACCTCAGTCACTGAACAGTAGAGTATTTTTAGTGCACATCATGTATGTATCCAGCGAACCATTCAGGTAACCAGATATCCCAAGACCATAGAGTTCCAGAAGGATCACCAGGAATCAGCGTATTCAGTTAAAAGTTGGTTTATTAGCACATTACAACACTTTTCGTCCTATAAGGACTTCATCCTTTTAACTGAATACACTGATTCCTGGTGATCCTTCCGAAACTCTCTGGTCTTGGGATACCTGGTTACCTGAATGGTTCGCTGGATACATACATGATGTGCTGGATACATGCCGGATACATAAATGGTTGTAAATTTACTGCACCATTACGATCTTATTGTCATTGCTGATCCACCCTTATATAAATATATATATTATTTTACTCCTTGTGATGTCAATACGAGGAGACGCCGGGGTGAGCTCAGCGATTTTTGTATATTGGTCGATGTTGAAATTTTTGTATATTGTCGATGGCGCTGCCAGGTGCCGAGCCCCCCTCTGAGCCCCAGACAGGACAGATATGCCCCTACACACCACACATTACAGTGAGTTTTATTGCGGTGGAACTATGTTATGTATTTTTTTGTTTTGGAAGGGCGCGAAAAGCTGTTAACGTTTGTGGAAGTTTATGGGGGGCCCCATCATGAGGTTCAGTAAGGTACACCATCATTTCTTATCGCTGCCCTGTATGCATCCTGTACACGGGTCAGTGCACCCAAATATTGGGCCTTTGGTGCCAGCTAGTGACTTCACACCGTAACCCCTCTGAGGCAGTGGCGTAACTAGAAACCTGAGGGCCCCGGTGCAAGAATCCATGAAGGGCCCCCCCAACCCCCCCAAAAAAAGATCCATATTTTTACCTTTTTTATTTTCCTGCAATATAATAAAGATAGTATTGCCCCCAGCTCACATGGATATATATATTGCCCCAGCTCACATGGATATATATATTGCCCCAGCTCACATGGACATATATATTGCCCCCAGCTCACATTGACATATATTGCCCCCAGCTCACATGGACATATATTGCCCCCAGCTCACATGGACATATATTGCCCCCAGACCACACATGGATATATTGCCCCCAGGCCACACATGGATATATTGCCCCAGCTCACACATGGATATTTTTGCCCCCAGCTCATGGAAATACTGCCCCAACACATGGATATACTGCCCCAACACATGGATACTGCCCCAGCACATGGATATACTGCCCCAGCTCTGCCCCCCAGCTCATGGATATACTGCCCCAGCTCTGCCCCCCCAGCTCCTCATGGATATACTGCCCCAGCTCTGCCCCAGCTCATGGATATACTGCCCCAGCTCTGCCCGCCAGCTCATGGATATACTGCCCCAGCTCTGCCCCAGCTCATGGATATACTGCCCCAGCTCTGCCCCCAGCTCATGGATATACTGCCCCAGCTCTTCTCCCCCAGCTCCTCATGGATATACTGCCCCAGTTCTGCCCCAGCTCATGGATATACTGCCCCAGCTTTGCCCCCCAGCTCCTCATGGATATACTGCCCCAGCTCTGCCCCAGGTCATGGATATACTGCCCCAGCTCTGCCCCCCAGCTCCTCATGGATATACTGCCCCAGCTCTGCCCCCAGCTCATGGATATACTGCCCCAGCTCTGCCCCCAGCTCATGGAATATACTGCCCCAGCTCTGCCCCCAGCTCATGGATATACTGCCCCAGCTCTGCCCCCCAGCACATGGATATACTGCCCCAGCTCTGCCCCCCAGCTCATGGATATACTGCCCCAGCTCTGCCCCCAGCTCATGGATATACTGCCCCAGCTCTGCCCCCCAGCTCATGGATATACTGCCCCAGCTCTGCCCCCCAGCTCATGGATATACTGCCCCAGCTCTGCCCCCCAGCTCATGGATATACTGCCCCAGCTCTGCCCCCAGCTCATGGATATACTGCCCCAGCTCTGCCCCCAGATCCTCATCATGGATATACTGCCCCAGCTCTGCCCCCCAGCTCCTCATCATGGATATACTGCCCCAGCTCTGCCCCCCAGCTCCTCATCATGGATATACTGCCCCAGCTTTGCCCCCCAGCTCATGGATATACTGCCCCCAGCCCAGCTCTTACCTGCTCTGCTGGCCCCATGCCCAGGGCAGGCTCTGCCGGCGTCTTCTCCTCCTTGGCGAGCGGCCGCTGGAAACATGCAGCTTGGCCGCTCGCCGGAAACCACCTGATCAGTGCGAGGTCTCGTGCACTGGTCAGGTGGTTTCTCTCCCACGTGAGCGGCCAAGCTGCATGTCAGCGGCCGCTTGCGTAGGGAGAGGGACGGCCAGCGCACGGCTCCCAGATTCCGGCGCTGATTGCCGGAATCTGGCGGCGGCGCTGGGCCCCCCTCCAGTGGCGGAATGCAAGGGCCCGGTCGCAACTGCGACCGCTGCGACCCTGGTACTTCCGCCACTGCTCTGAAGTATTGTGAAAGAGTGCAGGGTTGGACCCTGTGGTCAAATATTGAAATGATATGCACCTGTCACATTCAAATGCAGAAAAATTGTGTCTAAAGCCCGTTTCAGATGAACACAGTGATCACGTCTGTGTTGCCGCACAGTTTAACGTTCGTGGTAGCATAGAATCATGATCAACAGAGACTCACACACTAAGTGCATCCACACCGAACAGCGCATGCACAACGCACGTGGCAAACGGACGCAAGTTAGGCAAAAATGTAAAACCGCCAGGACGGATGGGCAGAGTGCTCCACGTCCGCATAGCGTTCTGTGTGAGTGATGAGATGTCAGACGGACCGCATTTGCAATGTCCAGCACCTTGACGCACACGATAGCTTTTCATATCCTTTTAAAAATTTTATAATTTTTCATGTTAATTTTGGTTCCCATAGTTCCTTTTTTTTTTTACGTCCGTCAAGAAAAACGTATCATGTGGTGTCTACAGTATCTTCCGTCAGTACGTCTGTCCATTGTGCACGCACACACAGTGCACTCAGAATGAGCTCGTCTGACATTACCCTTAGTCGGTGGTGCATGACACCGAGTGTCTAACAGGGTTATTCAAAGAGATCCGAATTGTGGCCGAAAGGTAACCGAACACCTAAATTTAGCATACGGTTACCTTTCTTGGCCGTTCGGCTATTCAGAGAGCAGGCAGTTTGCTAAATCTTGGCTGCACATACGGTGCCTGGTCGGTGCCGGTTCAAGGGCAGTGAAATCCCCATAGAGAAGCAATGCTTCAGCTATTCAGAGAACAAAAACCAGCAGGGAAAAGTTGCCGAAATGCTGTTTGGTGGTTTCATTTGGCAGGTTTATTTAGGAGAATCCCATAGGCTTCAATGTTAAAAATATTCCCGTTTTTATTCAATCTCTAATAAACCGTTTATTATAATATTCTGCATTAAAGAGTCTATTTAATTATAGATTTTTTAGGATCTTTTAATCATTTTTTGCAAAAAAAATCGTTTTTTTTAATCATTTTTCATTTCTCTGTAACAGCCCTTTTTAATTATCATTAATTCATTAAATTGTTATGTGTAAATTCCAGACATTTTCGTTCTGTCGTTTTTTGCAAACAGTGTTTCACTAACGTTCGAACTTTTCACGAACATCCCGAAAAGTTCGAAGTTGGCGAACTTTTCGAACAGCCGTTGTTCGAATCGAACATAAGAACGATTCGAACCGGCAGCCCATCCCTAATAAGCACACACATGCCATTGAGAAGAGGTGTTGGAAATACAACAGCATGTAATGTATCATATAAAGACTAGGTGTAAAGCCTGCCCAGAGGGCAGTCTATTGATAAGTGTGGTGCGTTGTGCTTGGTTCGGTGCCATTTATTGTGCTGTGTTTGGCTCTGTGCTCGGCTCTGTGCCGTTTATTCTGTTGTGCTCGGCTCTGTGCCGTCTATTGTACTGTGCTCGGCTCTGTGGAGTTTATTGTGCTCGGCTCTGTGGAGTTTATTGTGCTCGGCTCTGTGGAGTTTATTGTGCTCGGCTCTGTGGAGTTTATTGTGCTTGGCTCTGTGGAGTTTATTGTGCTTGGCTCTGTGGCGTTTATTCTGTTTTGCTCGGCTCTGTGCTGGGCTCTGCACATCGGCTCTGTGCTCTGCTCCGTGCCGTATATTGTGCTCTGCTTTTTATTGTGCTCTGCGCCGTTTATTGTGTTGTGCTTGGTTCTGTGCTTGGCGCCGTTTATTGTCCTGTGATTGGCTGTGTTGTTTATTGTGCTGTGCTCTGTGCCGCATATTGTGCTGTGCTCGGCGCTGTGCCGTTTATTGTGCTTGGCTCTGTGGCGTCTATTGTGCTGTGCTCTGTGGCGTTTATTGTGCTCGGCTCTGTGGCGTTTATTGTGCTTGGCTCTGTGGCGTTTATTCTGTTGTGCTCGGCTCTGTGCCGTCTATTGTACTGTGCTCGGCTCTGTGGAGTTTATTGTGCTTGGCTCTGTGGCGTTTATTCTGTTTTGCTCGGCTCTGTGCTGGGCTCTGCACATCGGCTCTGTGCTCTGCTCCGTGCCGTATATTGTGCTCTGCTTTTTATTTTGCTCTGCGCCGTTTATTGTGTTGTGCTTGGTTCTGTGCTCGGCGCCGTTTATTGTGCTGTGCTTTGTGCCGTTTATTGTGCTGTGCTTGGCTCTGTGGCGTTTTTTGTGCTCGGCTCTGTGGCGTTTATTGTGCTCGGCTCTGTGCCGTTTATTGTGCTCGGCTCTGTGCGTTTATTGTGCTCGGCTCTGTGGCGTTTATTGTGCTCGGCTCTGTGGCGTTTATTGTGCTCGGCTCTGTGGCGTTTTGTGCTCGGCTCTGTGGCGTTTATTGTGCTCGGCTCTGTGGCGTTTATTGTGCTCGGCTCTGTGGCGTTTATTGTGCTCGGCTCTGTGGCGTTTTTTGTGCTCGGCTCTGTGGCGTTTTTTGTGCTCGCTCTCTGTGGCGTTTTTTGTGCTCGGCTCTGTGGCATTTATTGTGCTCGGCTCTGTGGCGTTTATTGTGCTCGGCTCTGTGGCGTTTATTGTGCTCGGCTCTGTGCCTTTAATGGGTTGTGCTCTGCTCTGTGCCATCTATTGTGCTCTGCTTGGCGCTCTGCTCTGTGCTCTGCACTCGGCGCTGGGCTGTGTTCAGGTACTGGGCTCAGGCGCTGGGCTCTGCTCTGCACTCAGGCGCTGGGCTCTGCGCTCAGGCGCTGGGCTCTGCGCTCAGGCACTGGGCTCAGGCGCTGGGCTCAGGCGCTGGGCTCAGGCGCTGGGCTCAGCGCTCAGGCGCTGGGCTCAGGTGCTGGGCTCAGGCGCTGGGCTCTGCGCTCAGGCGCTGGGCTCAGGCGCTGGGCTCTGTCTGGGCTCTGCGCTCAGGCGCTGGGCTCTGCGCTCAGGCGCTGGGCTCTGCGCTCAGGCGCTGGGCTCTGCGCTCAGGCGCTGGGCTCAGGTGCTGGGTGCTGGGCTCAGGCGCTGGGCTCTGCGCTCAGGCGCTGGGCTCAGGCGCTGGGCTCTGCGCTCAGGCACTGGGCTCAGGCGCTGGGCTCAGGCGCTGGGCGCTGGGCTCAGGCGCTGGGCTCTGCGCTCAGGTGCTGGGCTCTACGCTCTGTGCTCAGGCGGGCTGGGCTCTGCGCTCAGGCGCTGGGCTCTGCGCTCAGGCGCTGGGCTCAGGCGCTGGGTGCTGGGCTCAGGCGCTGGGCTCTGCGCTCAGGCGCTGGGCTCTGCGCTCAGGCGCTGGGTGCTGGGCTCAGGCGCTGGGCTCAGGCACTGGGCTCAGGCGCTGGGCTCTGCGCTCAGGCGCTGGGCTCAGGCGCTCAGGCGCTAGGCTCTGCGCTCAGGCGCTGGGCTCAGGCGCTGGGCTCAGGCGCTGGGCTTTGCGCTCAGGCGCTGGGCTCAGGCATTGTGCTCAGGCGCTGGGCTCTGCGCTCAGGCGCTGGGCTCAGGCGCTGGGCTCAGGTGCTGGGCTCAGGTGCTGGGCTCAGGTGCTGGGCTCAGGCGCTGGTCTCAGGCGCTAGGCTCAGGCGCTGGGCTTTGTGCTCAGGCGCTGGGCTCAGGCGCTGGGCTCTGCGCTCAGGCGCTGGGCTCAGGCGCTGGGCTCTGCGCTCAGGCATTGGGCTCAGGCGCTGGGCTCTGCGCTCAGGCGCTGGGCTCTGCGCTCAGGCGCTGGGCTCAGGCGCTGGGCTCAGGCGCTGGGCTCTGACGCTGGGCTCTGACGCTGGGCTCTGCGCTCAGGCGCTGGGCTCAGGCGCTCAGGCGCTGGGCTCAGGCGCTCAGGCGCTGGGCTCAGGCGCTCAGGCGCTGGGCTCAGGCGCTGGGCGCTGGGCTCTGCGCTCAGGCACTGGGCTCAGGCGCTGGGCTCAGGCACTCAGGCGCTAGGCTCTGCGCTAAGGCGCTGGGCTCTGCGCTCAGGCGCTGGGCTCAGGCGCTGGGCTCTGCGCTCAGGTGCTGGGCTCAGGCGCTGGGCTCTGCGCTCAGGCGCTGGCTCAGGCGCTGGGCTCTGCGCTCAGGCGCTGGGCTCAGCGCTGGGCTCTGCGCTCAGGCGCTGGGCTCAGGCGCTGGGCTCTGCGCTCAGGCGCTGGGCTCAGGCGCTGGCTCTGCGCTCAAAGCGCTGTGCTCAGGCGCTGGGCTCTGCGCTCAGGCGCTGGGCTCAGGCGCTGGGCTCAGGCGCGTGGCAACCTCCGTAACAGGCTGTTGCGGTTGGATGCGTGCGCGCCACCTGCCGCAGCACGCCCAAAGCGTCCAACGGAGGTTGGATGCGCGCGCAGCAAACCTCCGTAGGACGCTTTTGGCGTGCTGCGGCAGGTGGCATGCGCGCACCGGCTGCGCGCGCATCCAACCGCCACAGCACCCCGTGGGCTGCGCGCATGCGCAGTCCATATATATATATACATATATAATATATATATTAATACACACACACACACACACTGTAACCCCATGTGGATATATATACACACATATATGTTTTTTACAGTGTGTTGTGTATAGCCGGCATCCAGGCTCAGGCGAGCCCCCGGCTCGGCTGGGCTCTAGGCCCAGGCCAAGCCGGGGGCTCGCCTTAGCCTGGATGCCGGCCAAGCAAGTAGCTCGGGCGGCATCCAAGCTTAGGCGAGCCCCCGGCTTGGCTTGGGCCTAGAGGCCCAGCCGAGCCGTGGACTCGCCTGAGCCTGGAGGACACCCGAGCAGGCAATTCGGCCGGCCTCCATGCTTAGGTGAGTCCCCGGCTCGGCTGGGCTTCTAAGCCCAGGCCAAGCCGGGGGCTCGCCTAAGCTTGGATACCGGCCGAGCAAGCAGGGTGGGTGTGGAGAGCACATACTCACCTACATCGGCCCTCCAGCGATGGCAGTCCCGCTTCCAGTGTCCTCTCTCTGTTGGTCACCGGTATGACATCACAAAAGCCTTTGACCCAGGGTCAAAGGCTTTCGTGACGTCATACCGACGACCAACGGAGACACAGAGGACGCTGGAAGTGGGACCGCCATCGCTGGAGGAGCTAAGGGCCGATGTAGGTGAGTATGTGTAGGCAACATCCTCCTACATTGGCCTGAGCTCCAGCGGTGACAGTCCTCCGGCTGTCGCTGGCTGCTCGGCCGGCCTCTAGGCTTAGGCGAGTTCCCGGCTCGGCTGGGCCTGTAGGCCCGAGCCAAGCCGGGGGCTCGCCTGAGGCTGGAGGCCGGCCTAGCAGCCAGCAACAGCCAGAGGAAGTCACCGCTGGAGCTCAGGGCCAATGTAGGGGAGTATGTTTTGGCAACTTCGGCCCTGAGCTCCAGCGGTGACCGTCCTCCGGCTGTCGCAGGCTGCTCGGCCGGCCTCCAGGCTCAGGCGAGCCCCCGGCTTGGCTTGGGCCTACAGGCCCAGCCGAGCCGGGGGTTCGCCTAAGCCTAGAGGCCGGCCGAGCTGCCTGCGACAGCCACCGCTGGAGCTCCGGGCCAATGTAGGGGGATGTTGCCTACACATACTCACCGACATCAGCCCTTAGCTCCTCCAGCGATGGCGGTCCCGCTTCCTCTCTCTCTCTTCGTTGGTCGCCGGCATGATGTAACGAAAGCCTTTGACCCCGGCATTTTGACCCGGGGTCAAAGGCTTTCGTGACGTCATACCGGCGACCAACGGAGAGAGAGAGGACGCTGGAAGCGGGACCGCCATCACTGGAGGAGCTAAGGGCCGATGTCGGTGAGTATGTGTGGACCGGTGGAGGACTCGAGGCGATGTAGGTGAGTATATGCTCTCCACACCCACCCTGCTTGCTCGGCCGGTTACCAAGCTTAGGTGAGCCCCGGCTTGGCTTGGCTTGGGCCTAGAGGACCTGTCGAGCCGGGGACTTGCCTGAGCATGGAGGCCGGTCGAGTTGCATGCTCTGGCGTCCTCCAGGCTCAAGCGAGTCCCCGGCTCGGCTGGGCCTCTAGGCCAACGCCAAGCCGGGGGCTCGCCTAACCTTGGATACTGGCCGAGCAAGCAGGGTGGGTGTGGAGAGCACATACTCACCTACATTAGCCCTGAGCTCCAGCGGTGACTGTCCTCCGGCTGTCGCAGGCTGCTCGGCCGGCCTCCAGGCTCAGGCGAGCCCCCGGCTTGGCTTGGGCCTACAGGCCCAGCCAAGCCGGGGGCTCGCCTAAGCCTGGAGGCCGGCCGAGTTGCCTGCGATAGCCACCGCTGGAGCTCCAGGCCAATGTAGGGGGATGTTGCCTACACATACTCACCGACATCGGCCCTTAGCTCCTCCAGCAATGGCGGTCCCGCTTCCAGCATCCTCTCTCTCTTCGTTGGTCGCCGGCATGATGTAACGAAAGCCTTTGACCCCGGCATTTTGACCCGGGGTGAAAGGCTTTCGTGACGTCATACCGGCGTCCAACGGAGAGAGAGAGGACGCTGGAAGCGGGACCGCCATCGCTGGAGGAGCTAAGGGCCGATGTCGGTGAGTATGTGTAGGCAACATCCTCTTACATTGGCCCGGAGCTCCACCGGTGGCTGTCCTCTGGCTGTCGCAGGCTGCTAGGCCGGCCTCCAGGCTTAGGCGAGTCCCCGGCTCGGCTAGCAGCCTGCTCGGCCGGAGGAGGTCACCGCTGGAGCTCAGGGCCGATTTAGGGCAGTATGTTTTGGGAACTTCGGCCCTGAGCTCCAGCGGTGACCGTCCTCGGCTGTCGCTGGCTGCTCGGCCGGCCTCTAGGCTTAGGCGAGTCCCCGGCTCGGCTGGGCCTGTAGGCCCAAGCCAAGCCGGGGGCTCGCCTGAGCCTGGAGGCTGGCCTAGCAGCCTGCTCGGCCGGAAGAGGTCACCGCTGGAGCTCAGGGCCGATTTAGGGGAGTATGTTTTGGGAACTTCGGCCCGGAGCTCCAGCGGTGACCGTCCTCCGGCTGTCGCTGGCTGCTCGGCCGGCCTCTAGGCTTAGGCGAGTCCCCGGCTCGGCTTGGCCTGTAGGCCCAAACCAAGCCGGGGGCTCGCCTGAGCCTGGAGGCCGGCCTAGCAGCCTGCTCGGCCGGAGGAGGTCACCGCTGGAGCTCAGGGCCGATTTAGGGGAGTATGTTTTGGGAACTTCAGCCCGGAGCTCCAGCGGTGACCGTCCTCCGGCTGTCGCTGGCTGCTCGGCCGGCCTCTAGGCTTAGGCGAGTCCCCGGCTCGGCTGGGCCTGTAGGCCCAAACCAAGCCGGGGGCTCGCCTGAGCCTGGATGCCCGCCGAGCAGGCCGCGACAGCCGGAGGACGGTCCCCGCTGGAGGATCGGGGCTTGCGGCGTCTAAACACACGGGTAGCTGCGCGCGGCTCGTGCCGATTTTTTTTTTTTTTTGCAGGTGGCCGGCATGCGCAGCTACCTGTTTGTTTTAACGGCCACTTTCAAATGTGTGTCGCGCATGCGCAGACCGCTTTTGGCGACGGACACTTGAAGGCTTACTCTTTTATAGTATAGATGGTTACATTTCATATAGCCCTTTTTATTATTATTTTTTCTCTGTTTTGAACGGAATTTTCTGGGTTAATGGGTTAAGCTACTTGCTTCACTCTTTTTAGAGTTTTTTTCCCCCGGTGTTCTGTTATTTTAGAAGTTAATGGAATAGCTACATGTATCAATGTCTATTATTTTACTTTTTTTTTAGTGTTATGTCATTTTAGGGGTTAATGAGCAAGCTGCATGCTGCACTGTTTATTATTTTTAATTTTGGTTTTATGGTAGTTTAGGGGTTAATGGGAAAGCTACATACTGCACGGGTTGTTATTGTTTTCTCCTGGTTATGTGGCATTTTAGGGGTTAATGGGTAAGCTACTTTGCACACTGGAAAAGTGCCTAAGAAATCCTATAAAATAAAATAATATACTTTTTGCAGCAATTGAAACAACACACTGTTTATAATTTTTAGTTATCCCCTGATTTTATGGCATTTTAGTAGTTAATGTGTATGCTACATACCACACTGTTTTTATTTTTTTATATTTTGCCTGATTTTATGGCATTTTAGGGGTTAACGGGTAAGCTACACACCACACGGGTTATTATTTATTTTCCCTTTGTTTTATGGCAATTTTAAGTTGATACATAAACTACATTCCACACCGTTTAATATTTTTAGTTTTCCCCTGATGTTGTGGCATTTTAGGGGTTAACGAGCAAGCTGCATGCTGCACTGTAATATTTTTTAATAGGCATTTTAGAGGTTATTAGGGTCAAAATGCCGGGGTCAAAGGCTTTTGTTACATCATGCCGGCGACCAACGAAGAGAGAGAGGACGCTGGAAGCGGGACCGCCATCGCTGGAGGAGCAAAGGGCCGATGTCGGTGAGTATGTGAAGGCAACATCCCCCTACATTGGCCCGGAGCTCCAGCGGTTGCTGTCGCAGGCAACTCGGCCGGCCTCCAGGCTTAGGCGAGCCCCCGGCTCGGCTGGGTCTGTAGGCCCAAGCCAAGCCGGGGGCTCGCCTGAGCCTGGAGGCCGGCCGAGCAGCCTGCGACAGCCGGAGGACGGTCACCGCTGGAGCTCAGGGCCGAAGTTGCCAAAACATACTCCCCTACATTGGCCCTGAGCTCCAGCGGTGACTTCCTCCAGCTGTCGCTGGCTGCTAGGCCGGCCTCCAGGCTCAGGCGAGCCCCCGGCTTGGCTCTGGCCTACAGGCCCAGCCGAGCCGGGGACTCGCCTAAGCCTAGAGGCCGGCCGAGCAGCCAGCGACAGCCAGAGGACGGTCACCGCTGGAGCTCAGGGCCAATGTAGGAGGATGTTGCCTACACATACTCACCGACATCGGCCCTTAGCTCCTCCAGCGATGGCAGTCCCGCTTCCAGCGTCCTCTGTGTCTCCGTTGGTCATCGGTATGACGTCACGAAAGCCTTTGACCCTGGGTCAAAGGCTTTTGTGATGTCATACCGGTGACCAACAGAGAGAGGACACTGGAAGCGGGACTGCCATCGCTGGAGGGCCGATGTAGGTGAGTATGTGCTCTCCACACCCACCCTGCTTGCTCGGCCGGTATCCAAGCTTAGGCGAGCCCCCGGCTTGGCCTGGGCTTAGAGGCCCAGCCGAGCCGGGGACTCACCTAAGCATGGAGGCTGGCCGAATTGCCTGCTCGGGCGTCCTCCAGGCTCAGGCGAGTCCACGGCTCGGCTGGGCCTCTAGGCCCAAGCCAAGCCGGGGGCTCGCCTAAGCTTGGATGCCGCCCGAGCTACTTGCTTGGCCGGCATCCAGGCTAAGGCGAGCCCCCGGCTTGGCCTGGGCCTAGAGGCCCAGCCGAGCCGGGGGCTCGCCTGAGCCTGGATGCCGGCCATACACACACACACTGTAAAAAACATATATGTGTGTATATATATCCACATGGGGTTACAGTGTGTGTGTGTGTATATATATATATATATTATATATATATATATATATATATATATATATATGTGTGTATATATATATATATATACTGCGCATGCGCGCAGCCCACGGGGTGCTGTGGCGGTTGGATGCGCGCGCATCCAACCTCCGTTGGACGCTTTGGGCGTGCTGCGGCAGGTGGCGCGCGCGCATCCAACCGCAACAGCCTGTTACGGAGGTTGCCACGCGCCTGAGCGCAGAGCCCAGCGCCTGAGCGCAGAGCCCAGCGCCTGAGCCCAGCGCCTGAGCGCAGAGCCCAGCGCCTGAGCGCAGAGCCCAGCGCCTGAGCCCAGCGCCTGAGCGCAGAGCCCAGCACCTGAGCGCAGAGCCCAGCGCCTGAGCCCAGTGCCTGAGCGCAGAGCCCAGCGCCTGAGTGCAGAGCCCAGCGCCTGAGCGCAGAGCCCAGCACCTGAGCCCAGCGCCTGAGCCCAGCGCCTGAGCGCAGAGCCCAGCGCCTGAGCCTAGCGCCTGAGCGCAGAGCCCAGCGCCTGAGCCCAGCGCCTGAGCCCAGCGCCTGAGCGCAGAGCCCAGCGCCTGAGCGCAGAGCCCAGCGCCTGAGCCCAGCGCCTGAGCGCAGAGCCCAGCGCCTGAGCCCAGCGCCTGAGCGCAGAGCCCAGCGCCTGAGCCCAGCGCCTGAGCGCAGAGCCCAGTGCCTGAGCCCAGCGCCTGAGCGCAGAGCCCAGCGCCTGAGCGCAGAGCCCAGCGCCTGAGCGCAGAGCCCAGCGCCTGAGCGCAGAGCCCAGCGCCTGAGCGCAGAGCCCAGCGCCTGAGCCAGCGCCTGAGCGCAGAGCCCAGCGCCTGAGCGCAGAGCCCAGCGCCTGAGCCCAGCGCCTGAGCGCAGAGCCCAGCGCCTGAGCCCAGCGCCTGAGCCCAGCGCCTGAGCGCAGAGCCCAGCGCCTGAGCCCAGTACCTGAACACAGCCCAGCGCCGAGTGCAGAGCACAGAGCAGAGCGCCAAGCAGAGAACAATTAGATGGCACAGAGCAGAGCACAACCCATTAAAGGCACAGAGCCGAAGCCATAAACGCCACAGAGCCGAGCACAATAAACGCCACAGAGCCGAGCACAATAAACGCCACAGAGCCGAGCACAAAAAAACGCCACAGAGCCGAGCACAAAAAAACGCCAGAGCCAAGCACAGCACAATAAACGGCACAAAGCACAGCACACTAAACGTCGCCGAGCACAGAACCAAGCACAACACAATAAACGGCGCAGAGCACAATAAAAAGCAGAGCACAATATACGGCACGGAGCAGAGCACAGAGCCGATGTGCAGAGCCCAGCACAGAGCCGAGCAAAACAGAATAAACGTCACAGAGCCAAGCACAATAAACTCCACAGAGACGAGCACAGTACAATAGACGGCACAGAGCCGAGCACAACAGAATAAACGCCACAGAGCCAAGCACAATAAACGCCACAGAGCCGAGCACAATAAACGCCACAGAGCCGAGCACAATAAACGCCACAGAGCCGAGCACAATAAACGCCACAGAGCACAGCACAATAAACGCCACAGAGCCAAGCACAGCACAATAGACGCCACAGAGCCTAGCACAATAAACGGCACAGCGCCGAGCACAGCACAATATCGCACAGAGCACAGCACAATAACGGCACAGCCAATCACAGCACAATAAACGGCGCCAAGCACAGAACCAAGCACAACACAATAAACGGCGCAGAGCACAATAAAAAGCAGAGCACAATATACGGCACGGAGCAGAGCACAGAGCCGATGTGCAGAGCCCAGCACAGAGCCGAGCACAACAGAATAAACGCCACAGAGCCAAGCACAATAAACTCCACAGAGCCGAGCACAATAAACTCCACAGAGCCGAGCACAATAAACGCCACAGAGCCGAGCACAATAAACGCCACAGAGCCGAGTACAATAACTCCACAGAGCCGAGCACAATAAACGCCACAGAGCCGAGCACAATAAACGCCACAGAGCCGAGCACAATAAACGCCACAGAGCCGAGCACAATAAACGCCACAGAGCCGAGCACAATAAACGCCACAGAGCCAAGCACAGCACAATAGACGCCACAGAGCCAAGCACAATAAACGGCACAGCGCCGAGCACAGCACAATATACGGCACAGAGCACAGCACAATAAACGGCACAGCCAATCACAGCACAATAAACGGCGCCAAGCACAGAACTAAGCACAACACAATAAACGGCGCAGAGCACAATAAAAAGCAGAGCACAATATACGGCACGGAGCAGAGCACCGAGCCGATGTGCAGAGCCCAGCACAGAGCCGAGCAAAACAGAATAAACGCCACAGAGCCAAGCACAATAAACTCCACAGAGCCGAGCACAATAAACTCCACAGAGCTGAGCACAATAAACGCCACAGAGCCGAGCACAATAAACGCCACAGAGCCGAGCACAATAAACGCCACAGAGCCGAGCACAATAAACGCCACAGAGCGAGCCAATAAACGCCACAGAGCGCAGCACAATAAACGCCACAGAGCCGAGCACAATAAACGCCACAGAGCGAGCACAATAAACGCACAGAGCCAAGCACAATAAACGCCACAGAGCGAGCACAATAAACGCCACAAGCCGAGCACAGCACAATAAACGGCACAAAGCACAGCACAATAACTGCGCCGAGCACAGAACCAAGCACAACACAATAAACGGCGCAGAGCACAATAAAAAGCAGAGCACAATATACGGCACGGAGCAGAGCACAGAGCCGATGTGCAGAGCCCAGCACAGAGCCGAGCAAAACAGAATAAACGCCACAGAGCCAAGCACAATAAACTCCACAGAGCCGAGCACAGTACAATAGACGGCACAGAGCCGAGCACAACAGAATAAACACCACAGAGCCGAGCACAATAAACGCCACAGAGTCGAGCACAATAAACGCCACAGAGCACAGCACAATAAACGCCACAGAGCCAAGCACAAGCACAATAGACGCCACAGAGCCAAGCACAATAAACGGCACAGCGCCGAGCACAGCACAATTTACGGCACAGAGCACAGCACAATAAACGGCACAGCCAATCACAGCACAATAAACGGCGCCAAGCACAGAACCAAGCACAACACAATAAACGGCACAGAGCACAATAAAAAGAAGAGCACAATATACGGCACGGAGCAGAGCACAGAGCCGATGTGCAGAGCCCAGCACAGAGCCGAGCAAAACAGAATAAACGCCACAGAGCCAAGCACAATAAACTCCACAGAGCCGAGCACAATAAACTCCACAGAGCCGAGCACAATAAACTCCACAGAGCCGAGCACAGTACAATAGACGGCACAGAGCCGAGCACAACAGAATAAACGGCACAGAGCCGAGCACAGAGCCAAACACAGCACAATAATGGCACCGAACCAAGCACAACGCACCACACTTATCAATAGACTGCCCTCTGGGCAGGCTTTACACCTAGTTAACCCATAAAATGCTATAAAACCAGGGGAAAACCAATAAGCAGTGTGGCGTGATTCAAAACACCAGTAAAAACAGCCCCAGACATTCGCTTAAAATCCTCTGCAGCTTTTACAAGTGAGACGCGAGCTTTGCCGGGAGAAAACAGCGCGGCTGGGTCAGAATAGGTTCGTTATAGAGACACAGTAAGGAATTTCTGCTCACACAAATTTTTACTTTTACTATCTCCCTTGGTTTGAAATGGGCTCATGTATCATGCTTATTAACCCCTAAAATGCCATAAAATCAGGGATAATATCAAAAATAATCAACAGTCTGGTATGTAGCTTACACATTAACCCCTAAAAAGCATCAGGGAAAAATATAAACATAGTAAACCGTTATGTAGCTTGTATCTAGGGAAAAATATAATAACGTGTGGCATGTAGCTCACACATTAACCCCTAAAATGCCATTCAACCAGAGGAAAAGTAACAATAGTAACCAGTATGGCATATAACTTGGGAAAACAGAATTTTAAACAGGGATGGTGTAGCTTGACCAATCAACTTTAAACTGCCGTAAAACCAGGGGGGGGAAATAAAAATAATAAACATGTTGCACGTAGCTTGCCCATTAACCTCTAAAATGCCATAAAAACAGGGAAAGAATTAAATATAAAGATTACTGCCTGCAGCTTGGACATTAACCTCCAGAAATGCCGTAAAACCAGGCAAAAAAATGACAATGATAATAAACAGTATGTCATGTAGCTTGGCCATTAACCTTTAAAATGCCAGGCATATAGGAGTACTTAGAAGTCCCTCACTGCAGGATCCTTTGTGAGTTTGTATCTAGTTGTATATTTTATTGTTTTTAAATATTACCTTACCTGTCGCACTGGATTATAGTCTTCAGTCCACATTGTAAAGTCTGGGCATAGGAATTCACACTTATAACGGCACCGATAATGATGTCTCCATCCTGATAATATTGATGGTCATGGAACGTCTTTATGAGGTTCACTTTGCACCGGGAGGCTGGTCCTCTGATGATCACAGGAGCAATACAGAGAGTAACGAGACACAGCAGCACTTTACCAGTGTTAGATAATGCGGCCGATCTCAGAGAATTTATAACCTGCAGACAGTAGTTTAATATAATATGTAGCATCAGGCAACAAGGCATCACAGATCATGTAAGAAACCTGCGGCATAACCTGCAGCGTGTATGTGTATGTGGCCG
>CM019063.1:558739062-558861961 GCA_009667805.1 Leptobrachium leishanense
TAAAGCCGTAGCCTTTTTATACACTATATGTGCAAGTGACCTGAAGGCGCTGAGAGAATAATAACAGGCTTTAACATCCCCTGACATTAGTTCAGTTCTATAGTTATATGGTGACCTTCAAAACCAAACATTATCGCAACTCTTAAGAACAGAAAAAGTCTTGCTGGTAACTTGTGGTCTCAGCTGTGTGAAGCCCCCAGTGAATAATGGACATATGATTGTGTTTTATGAATACGCTGAGTTTCCAGGAATATATGGATCACACTGTGTATTCCTTTATCTAATGTTTAAACTTATACAATGTTTCTGTATGAATTTTATTTACATGTTCATCACTAGGAAGGAAACTGGCTTGGATTTTGGCCGGATAAAAGGTTCAGTAGGTAGAGTACCTGCTAGTTCTTCCCCCCACTCTAATGGTTCTAGAGGGCTTTAACCCTTTCACGTCAGGCAGGTGGGCTTTAATGCCCTGCTATCTGGCTGCTACATCAGACATTTCTTCGGCCTGTCTGCACAGCAGACACACATCATAGGCTGCTGGGGGATGACCTGAATCAGGCCGGCCCGCAGCAGCGAATGGCACTAGGCGTCTGCCAGATAGTGGGTGGGGCTGGAGGAGGCAATTTAAGTCAACGGGGTGTACTAGTACACCCTGTGGCTTCAAGGCCCACCTCCCGCAGGGATGGCATAGTATGCCCTGCAGCGGGAAAGGGTTAAAACACATTGATCACGGTGCACAGTATAGTACACAGACTACTGTTCTATGTTGTTGTCAGTACGTGCACATCAGAGGTGCCGGGTGTGCCTGGTAGTGATGAGCCGAACACCCCGGTTCGCATTCGAACTTGAACAATTTCAAAATTTCAAGTTCGAAATCGACCACGAACCTAACTCGATGCAAGTCAATGGGACTCGAAAGTTCGAATTTTAGAGTGCCCTCCAAGACGGCATATATGCAAGATATTTGCCATAAAAGGTGTATGGGGGTCCAGGTAGTGCCCTGGGGGACAGGAAACGAGGACAAAAAGTTTTTTTAAAAAAAGTTTTTAAAGGAACAGTGAGTTTTCCATGAAATAAAAGGTTAATAATAAAAATTAAAAATTCCTTCAAATATCGTGCCTAGGAGGTCCCCATAACCTGCCCGTGAAATGGCGGATTTGTAGGATGTATAGAAGCATTTAAAAACAAAAAAATGACATTTTAAATGACAGTAAATAGTTTTACTTTAATATATTCATAAACAACTGCTTGGGGCGGCAGTCTGTATGAAAAGAGGAGACATTTTAGGACACGCAGAACAAGTTTAGTGATTTTTTTGGCTAAATTATGGTGAAACTTATGCAGATTTTGGATGAAAGTAACAATAAGTGCTTTAAAATTGGGCCTTTAGCATCGGCAACCGTGCCGTCTCACCATAACCCCTCTGTGGTATTGTGGAAGAGTGCAGGGTTGGACCCTGCGGTCCAATATTAAAATGATATAAATCTGGTAATATAGGCGTCAGTGGCAGAGCACCCAAATATTGCGCCTTTGGTGGCAGCAAGTGCCTTCACACCATAACCCCTTTGTGGTATTGTGGTATAGTGCAGTGGTGGAGGTTTTGGGAATGCAGAAGAGATCCCCGATCTATTCAGTTATGTCAGCATCAGGTTATTGATAGCTGCTGATACAGGACTGATTCATTCTTATAAATGTCAGTCGGTCTACAGAGTCGGTGGAAAGATGCACTCTTTTGTGAAACATAACAAAGAAAAAATGTAATCTGCGCTAATTCCCATTATACCGTGTGAAACTAAACACAATTAGAGGTTTGGTTTCTTATCAATGGCCATTATAAGACTAAGCTCGCCCGCCAACATGAAGGCACCTATATAAGGGCAAGTCCTATCCACAATGAAACCACAGGCTGCTGTATAACAAACCATACCTGCTCATGCTGCTTGTCAGACATGAGGTAGACTGGTGGGCCTTTATTTATGCTCCCCCAGAAACAAAATCCACTTTGGGATCGAAAACAAAGACACGGAGCGGGATCTTGCTGCAGGGATGACCTGGCTGGAAGTACATTATAACATACATAGTGCAGGAGGGGTGGGGTCGCGCCTAATCCCCGATGGGGCGGCTGCATCCACCAAATGCATCCAGCCCAACAACATGTGTGAAACATAAAGAAAAAAATGTCATCTGTGCTTATTCCCATTATACCGTGTGAAACTAAACACAATTAGAGGTTTGGTTTCTTATCAATGGCCATTATAAGGGATAAGGGAGCCCATGCAGCGTAGGTTGCAGGTGGCAATAAATTCCGAGTCTTCCTGGTCAATGAGGATGTCCCCATCGTGCACTTCCTCCTCCCAGCCACGTACTAGTCCTTGGGTTTCTGGGTAGGGATGAGCCGAATACCCCCGAGTTCGGTTAGCATTTAAACTCAAACTTTTCAAAGGATCGAATTCGAACTCGAACAATAACTCAATACAAGTCAATGGGAATCAAAGTTCGATTTTTAGAGTGCCCTCCAAGAGGGCATATATGCTAGATATTTGACATAAAAGGTGTATGGGGGTCCGGGTAGTGCCCTGGGGACAGGAAACAAGGATGAAAAGTTTTAAAAAATATATATATTTTTAAAGGAACAGTGAGTTTTCCATGAAATAAGGGTTAAAAATAAAAATGAAAAATTCCTTCAAATATCGTGCCTAGGAGGTCCCCATAACCTGCCCGTGAAGTGGCGGATTTCTAGGATGTATAGAAACATTGAAAAACAAAAAAAATACGTTTCAAATGACGGTAAATGCATTTCCTTTAATCAATTCATAAACAACTGCTTGAGGCGGCAGCCTGTATGAAAAGACATTTTAGGACACGCAGAAAAAGTTTAGTGATTTTATTGGCTAAATTATGTTGAAACTTATGCAGACTTTGGATGAAAGTAACAATAGGTGCTTTAAAATTGAGCCATTAGAGTCGGCAACAGTGCCATCACACAGTAACCCCTCTGAGGATATGAATCTGGTACAGGCGTCAGTGGCAGTGCACCCAAATATTGTACCTTTGGTGCCAGGCCAGCAAGTGCCATCATACAGTAACCCCTCTGTGGTATTGTGGAAGAGTGCAGGGGTGGACCATGTGGTCCTATATTAAAAAGATATGAATCTGGTAAAGGCATCAGTGCACCCAGATATTGTGCTTTTGGTGCCAGGCCAGCAAGTACCATCATACAGTAACCCCTCTGTGGTATTGTGGAAGAGTGCAGGGGTGGACCATGCGGTCCTATATTAAAAATATATGAATCTGGTAAAGGCGTCAGTGCAGCCAAATATTGTGCCTTTCATGGCAGCAAGTGCCTTCACACCGTAACCCTTTTGTGGCATTGTGAAAGAGTGCAGGGTTGGACCCTGCGGCTCAAAAAATTAAAATGATATAAATGTGGCACAGACGTCAGTGCAGACAAATATTTGTGCCTTTCATGGCAGCAAGTGCCTTCACACCGTAACCCTTTTGTGGTATTGTGGAAGAGTGCAGGGTTGGACCCTGTGGTTCAAAAAATTAAAATGATATAAATGTGGCACATGTGGCACAGGCGTCAGTGCACCCAAATATTGGGCCTTTCATGGCAGCAAGTGCCTTCACACCATAACCCTTTTGTGGTATTGTGGAAGAGTGCAGGGTTGGACCCTGCGGTTCAAAAATTAAAATGATATAAATGTGGCACAGGTTCAGTGCAGCCAAATATTGTGCCTTTCATGGCAGCAAGTGCCTTCACACCTTAACCCTTTTGTGGTATTGTGGAAGAGTTCAGTGCTGGAGGTTTTGTGAATGCAGAAGACATAACCGATCTATTCCGTTACATCGGCATCAGCGGATTGATAGCTCCTGATCCAGGACTGATTCATTTTTATAAATGTCAGCCAGTCTACAGTGTCGGTGGACAGACGCATTCTTTTGTCTGTGACAAAACCTCCAGCGGCACTAAACGTCCTTTCAGAAAGCACGCTGGATGAAGGGCAAAATAGTAGCTGCATAGAATATTGGCTAAGTTCTGGCCAGTGATCCAATCCCAACACCCAGTAAGCCAGTGGATCATCTGCTGGAAAGTTATCCAGGTATGCCCTTGCCCCTAGGTAGTCCTGCATCATATGGTGAAGACGCTGGCAATGGATGCCTACATTTGACGTCCCTGGGCGTCGTGGACTAAAAAAATTTGAAAAGGCATCAGTCAAGCGGCTCCGGCCTTCACCACTATTCCTCTGATCATCCGCAGCCTCAGAAGCACCTGTGTCATCACTTGGTAACCTACCAGTGCCTTGAAAGGTTTTGCAGGATAAGGGAGCCTATGCAGCGTAGTTTGGAGGTGGCATTAGCTTCCGAGTTTTCCTGGTCAATGAGGAAGATGACCCCATCGTGCACTTCATCCTCCCAGCCACGAACTAGTCATTGTGTTTCTGGGCACACAAAACCCTCCCTTGAGGAATCCCCACCTTCAATGAGCCCACTACTTAAATATTCCTACTCCTACTCCTCATCCTCCTACTGTCTGAACTGAGGAGAACCCGCTGGAATGCTGTCTGTGGAAAGACTGGGGCCTTCAGAGCTAGGGAAGGCCTCCTCTTCCTCCCGCTGCTCTGCCTCTAGAGCCACATCTATAATTCCCCACAGAGTGTGCTCCAGCAGTAACACTAAAGGAATTGTGTCACTGATGCATGCACTGTCCCTGCTCACCATCCTTGTTTCCACCTCAAATGGTGACAGTACAGTGCACGCATCCTTGATCATCAGCCACTGCTGGGGGGGGGGAACAAGTTGACCTGAACCTGTCCTTGTGCAATACTCACACAGGTACTCGTTTATGGCCCTCTGCTGCTTGTGCAGACGCTGCAGCATTGCTAATGTCGAGTTCCACCTAGTGGGCATGTCACAGATCAGACGGTTTGTGGGAAGGTGGAATTCTCTTTGAATTTCTGCCAGGCGACCACTTGCTGGGAATAACCATTTGAAGTGGCTGCGGACTTTTCTAGTCTGGCTGAAAACCTCTGCCAGCCCTGGGTACCAGGTTAGGAAACGCTGTACCACCATATTTGTGCTAGGCATGAGCAGGATGTGTGCTAGGCATGGTACATGTGTAAACTTACCCAGGTGTAGGGCGGAGAGAAGGTTGCTGTCATTATCACAGAAGACCATTCCCAGCTGAAACTGGCGTGGTGTTAACCATCTCTGCACCTGCCCCAGAAGAGCTGACAGAATTTCTGGCCTGGTGTGGCTCCTGACCCCTAAAGAAACCAGCTCACGCACAGAATGGTATCTTTTTGCTTGAGCCATTGCGTAGCCCTGTCAGGCGTCGGTTTAACTGCCACTTCGCCAGAGACACAGAAGGAGGAGGAGGAAGATGGAAAGGTGATGGTGGAGCAGACAGACCTCATACAAGCAGCTTTCTGGAGGCGTGGTGGATGAACAATCTCCAGCACAGAGCCTCATCCTGTATCCCTCCCAGCTGCAATCAGAGTTACCCAGTGTGCCGTGAAAGAACTGTAACGACCCTGTCCTTGCTTGCTGGACCACGTGTCTAAAGTCACATGCACCTTGCTGCTGACTGCCTTTCCCAATGACTCAATAACATTGTCTCCCACGTGCTGGCATAGTACTGGAATGGCCTTCCGTGAAAAGTAGTGGCATTTTGGAACATGCCACTGTGGTACAGCACATTCAGCAAATTCACGGAAGGGGGTAGAGTTCACCAGCTGGAAAGGCAGCAGCTGCAATGCGAGTAATTTTGCAAAGCTGGCATTTAGATGCTGTGCTTGGGGATGGTTGGGACTATATTTTTCTTACACTGCAGCAGCTGGGGCAACGTAATCTGACTGCGTAAATCTTCAGCTGATGGGATGTTGTCACATTGTGAGGAAGGACCAGGTACATCCATTACTGTAGCATCATACCTGTCAGTGGAAGTTGTAGCAGGCAATGACATGGCAGGACATACAGTGGGGGTAGACACAGATGAGGAGGAGCACCTACGCAAAGTTTTGCACTAACGGGATGCGTGGCAGGTGGTTATATGTCGCCTCAAGAACGTGGTACCCAAGGGTCCGGTGTCTTTCCCACGCTTGAGCCTCATCTGACATAAAATTACAAATAGCAACAGTGGGGTCTGCTGCACATTTCTTAAAGAACTCCCAGACAGCAGAGTTCCTGGATGTGTGCTTTGTGACAACAGCGCCCTGCACCTGAGCAGCTCTGACATCTGATGCCTTGGACTGGCTAGTGCTACAGTTTGTCATAGAGGATATTGTGCCTTGTGTTTGCTGTGCCTCCTCCTCCTCACTTGACTCCAATGTTTGATCAGGCACCCAGGTGGAGTCAGTGACCTTATCATCATTGTCATCATCACCCCCTATCTCCTCATCACTGGAGCCAACTTGACACTATGCTGCAGCTGCTGGGGCAACACGAGTGCCAGTTATTTGTGTGTCATCACTGGCACCCCCTTCCTCTAGGTTGATTATACTCCCTTGCTCAACCTCAGAGATTGAATCAGAGCACTGTACTTGCTGCGCATCCTCAAGCAGCATGTCACTCTCATTGTAGTCAAACAATTCAGCTGACTCCTCAGTGTGTGATAGCAAGGCTACGGCAGGAGTAGTTGTGGACATGGAGACTGCATTAGATGATTTGGCAGCTGAGGTGAACTGTAAAGCACTACAGGCATGGCTGGCAGAGGACTCGGAGTATGAGTATGGCCTGGTTAGCCAATCCACCAAATACTCTGTATGTTGCTGCTGCTTAAGACAGCCAGCACCAATTAGAAAGGACAAGCATGCCCCTGCAGAGGATGCACTATGTCCACCACCACCAGAGGCACAGCCTCCCGACACAAAGGCTGCTTGCCCTCTTATCTGTGTCTGGGAGCATTTGCCTGTCCTTTTTGATCTTTCTGACAGGGTGAGTGATATATATATTAAATACATACAAAACTCTGATTGAACTCTGGTATAAAGATTAAAGATTTCCAGAACTCTAGTATATCTCAGTGAGACACCCTGATAGCTGGAAGCCAGTGACAAGACACAGATTACAATTCCCAGAAACCTTCAATAAATCAGTGAGACCCCCTGATGGGTGGCAGTGAAAAGACACAAATTACAATTCGTATAAATCTGCTACAAGTCAGTGAGACCCCCTGATAGGACCCTCTGATAGCTGGCAACAGTGACAAGACACAGATTACAATTCGCAGAAATCTGCTAGAAGTATGTGTGACCCCCTGATAGCTGGCAGTGAGAAGACACAGATTACAAGTCTCAGAAACCTCCTATAAATCAGTGAGACCCCCTGATGGGTGGCAGTGGCAAGACACAGATTAGAACAATTCCCAGATATTTTGGAGAAATTACTGACCCACCAAAATTCTGGGTGTCAGTGACAAGACACAGATTACCTCAATTCCCAGATATTTTGGAGAAATTACTGACCCCCAAAATAGTTGCTGGTGGCATGACAAGACAAAGATTACCTCAATTCTCAAATATTTTGTAGAAATTACTGACTCCCAAAATATTGCATGGCACTGGCAGTGACAAGACACAGATCACCTCAATTCCCAAATATTTTATAGAAATGACTGACCCCCAAAATACTGCGTGGCACTGACAGTGACAAGACACAGATTATCTCATTTGCCAAATATTTTGAAGAAATTACTGACTTCCAAAATACTGCGTGGTAGTGACAAGACACAGATAACCTCAATTCCCAAATATTTTGTAGCAATTACTGACCCCCAAAATAGTGCATGGCACTGGCAGTGACATGACACAGATCACCTCAATTCCCAAATATTTTGTAGAAATGATTGACTCCCAAAATACTGCATGGCACTGGCAGTGACAAGACACAGATCACCTCAATTCCCAAATATTTTGTAGAAATTACTGCCCCCAAAATACTGCGTGGTACTGGCAGTGACAACAAGACACAGATCACCTCAATTCCCAAAAATTTTGTAGCAATTACTGACCCCCAAAATACTGGGTGTCAGTGAGAACACACAGATTAGAACAATTCACAGATATTTTGTAGAAATGAGACCCCCCCAGTAGTTGGTGGCAGACTGGCAGTGAGAACGCACACTAACAGAACAACAATCTCTTCTCAAACCCGTGCTGAAGCTCTGTGTGAAACCTTATATAGTGTGCTGCGGGACTTAGCTCTGTGAACCCATGATTGGGCAAAATTTGCCCAATCAGGACTCTGAGCCGTGATTGGCATAGTCTTGAACATGTCTTGCACCTGACCTGTGGTCAGGTGCAAGGCTGTAGCCAATTACAAGCTTCAGGTCAGTGGAAAAGTGCATTGTGGTCCATTGTGGTGTATTGTGGGAGAACACGCGGCGAACAAGCGGAAATGTTCGTAGTTCGCGAACATGCAAACAGGCTATGTTCGATGCGAACTCTGAACCGATCGAACCGAAAAGCTCATCCCTATTTCTGGGCACACAAAACCCTCCCTTGAGGAATCCCCACCTTCAATGCCCCCATTACTGAAATATTTCTCCTCCTCCTCATCCTCCTCCTGTCTGATCTGAGGACCCGCAGGAATGCTGCCTGCATAAAGACTGGGGCCTTGAGAGCTAGGGAAGGGCTCCTCTTCCTCCTGCTGCTCTGCATCTAGTGCTACATCAATAACTCCCTGCAGAGTGCACTCCAGCAGGAACACTAAAGGAATTGTGTCACTGATGCATGCACTGTCCCTGCTCACCATCCTCTTTGCCTCCTCAAATGGTGACAGTACAGTGCATGTATCTTTGATCATCGGCCACTGCTGGGGGGCAAAAAAACAAGTTGACCTGAACCTGTCCTTGTGCCATACTCACACACAGGGCCGGTGCAAGCATTTTTGTCTACTCAGGCGAAGGTGCGTTTTGGTGCCCCCCCCATCCCTACCATGCCATGTCAATCAGCATTGAGATGCATAATAATCTCTAAAACATACCAAGAAAATAAGTTGTCATTTGCGCTCACCCCCAGGCATGTACTGGCCATAGGGACTACAGGGAGATTCCCGGTGGGCCGATGGCTCTGTGGGCCAGTGTGAATGCTGGTTCACCGCGTGGCTCGCGCTGCCCTTAATGGGTGAGGTGAGAACTTCCACACTGCAAAACAGACGCAGTCTCATATTGCGGCCACCGTGCCGGTGAGACCCTCTGCGCATCCGCCTCACCTTAAGGCATGGTGCACACTTGACCTCAGTGCCACTGCGGTGCTTTACCCAATCGCTCTGCAGCAACTCCAGTATCTGTAGAGCGATTGGTTGAGCGATCCAGTTGGATTATATACTATTTTTGTGCGTATTTGCATAATTAAATTGGGCCGGTCTGGATGACATCCAGGGCTGATTTTCTGTCCCAGTCCAGCCCTGCTCACCCCTGTAGCTCCATGTTAAACAAAACACAGAGGTTTTGGTTTATTTGAATGGTCATTAAAGTGTAAGCTCTTCTGCCACATCACTACACCTCTGGGTCAGGCTAGTCCTTCCTAATGAAACCAAAAGCTGCTTTCTAAGCAACCACATGTCCTCATGCGGCTTCTCAGCCATGAGAGAAACTGGTGGGTTTTATTTATACCCTCACCAGGAGCAATTCAGGTTTATAAGATACGTCTACCTTATTGATGTACTTATACACACTGCAAATTACAGAGCTCACTTCAATAAACCTTCCAGTAATGTGCAGTGTGTAAAAGCGTATCACAGAGCTCCACAGTAATAAAACTCACAGTAATGTGCAGTGTGTAAAAGCGTATCACAGAGCTCCACAGTAATAAAACTCACAGTAATGTGCGGTGTGTATGAGCGTATCACAGAATCCACAGCAATAAAACTCACAGTAATGTGCAGTGTGCATGAGTGTATAACAGAGCTCCACAGCAATAAAACTCATAGTAATGTGCAGTGTGTATGAGCGTATCACAGAATCCACAGCAATAAAACTCACAGTAATGTGCAGTGTGAATGAGTGTATAACAGAGCTCCACAGCAATAAAAAAAGGTAATGTACCAATATCAGTTTATTCAAACCCCCTGCATATCATTTTACACCCCAGTACATGATTTTACACCCACCAGCATAGCAATTTACACCCCCAGTAAATCAGTTTACAGCCCCCAGACCCAGTATATCAATTTACAGCCCCCCCAGTATATCTATTTACGGCCCCCAGACCCAGTATATCAATTTACAGCCCCCCCAGTATAGCAATTTACAGCCCCCCCAGTATATCTATTTACGGCCCCCAGACCCAGTATATCTATTTACAGCCCCCAGACCCAGTATATCAATTTACAGCCCCCAGACCCAGTATAGCAATTTACAGCCCCCCCAGTATATCTATTTAACAGCCCCCCAGACCCAGTATATCTATTTACAGCCCCCAGACCCAGTATAGCAATTTACAGCCCCCCCAGTATATCTATTTACAGCCCCCAGACCCAGTATAACAATTTACAGCCCCCCCCAGTATATCTATTTACAGCCCCCAGACCCAGTATTTCAATTTACAGCCCCCCCAGTATATCTATTTACAGCCCCCAGACCCAGTATATCCATTTACAGCCCCCAGACCCAGTATAGCAATTTACAGCCCCCCCAGTATATCTATTTACAGCCCCCAGACCCAGTATATCATTTACAGCCCCCAGACCCAGTATATCCATTTACAGCCCCCCCCAGTATAGCAATTTACAGCCCCCCCCAGTATATCTATTTACAGCCCCCAGACCCAGTATATCCATTTACAGCCCCCAGACCCAGTATATCAATTTACAGCCCCCAGAACCAGTATAGCAATTTACAGCCCCCCCAGTATATCTATTTACAGCCCCCAGACCCAGTATATCAATTTACAGCCCCCAGACCAGTATAGCAATTTACAGCCCCCCCCAGTATATCTATTTACAGCCCCCAGACCCAGTATATCCATTTACAGCCCCCAGACCCAGTATAGCAATTTACAGCCCCCCCAGTATATCTATTTACAGCCCCCAGACCCAGTATATCTATTTACAGCCCCCAGACCCAGTATATCTATTTACAGCCCCCAGACCCAGTATAGCAATTTACAGCCCCCCCAGTATATCTATTTACAGCCCCCAGACCCAGTATATCTATTTACAGCCCCCAGACCCAGTATAGCAATTTACAGCCCCCCCAGTATATCTATTTACAGCCCCCAGACCCAGTATATCTATTTACAGCCCCCAGACCCAGTATATCCATTTACAGCCCCCAGACCCAGTATAGCAATTTACAGCCCCCCCAGTATATCTATTTACAGCCCCCAGACCCAGTATATCTATTTACAGCCCCCAGACCCAGTATAGCAATTTACAGCCCCCCCAGTATATCTATTTACAGCCCCCAGACCCAGTATATCTATTTACAGCCCCCAGACCCAGTATAGCAATTTACAGCCCCCCCCCAGTATATCTATTTACAGCCCCCAGACCCAGTATATCTATTTACAGCCCCCAGACCCAGTATAGCAATTTACAGCCCCCCCCAGTATATCTATTTACAGCCCCCAGACCCAGTATATCCATTTACAGACCCCCCAGTATAGCAATTTACAGCCCCCCCAGTATAGCAATATACAGCCCCCCCAGTATAGCAATTTACAGCCCCCCCAGTATAGCAATTTACAGCCCCCAGACCCAGTGCAGCAATTTAAAGCCCCCCCAGTATATTAATCTACACCCCCCTCCCATTAGTTTATTCACACCTGGTAATAAATCTCCTCTCCGCCTCGCTCCTCCATCGCAGCAGAGTGAAAGCACGCGGGCTGGTGGCTCCTCCTGCAGTTGTTTTCCTGGGCTATGTGGATCACGTGTGGGGGCGGCGCCAAATTACACAGTGTGCCTGCTCGTGTTAAGAACGTGGGATGGGACTGAGACAGGCACACACACTGCAGCGCTGCCGCAAATCTGATTTTTCCGCCCCTCAAACTGGCAGCAGGCCAGGACAGTAAGGCGGCCGCCTGTGCCGCCTTACATTAGCGCCGGCCCTGCTCACACAGGTACTCATTGATGGAAGAGTAAGTGAACATCAGTGGTGGCTGACAAGTGTTGGAGTCTGTCAAGAAAAGTCAGCCTCTGCTTCTTCTCACCAGGATCAGGCTCATCGGTGGCTATGCATCTGGTTACTGAATATGAGTGCTGAAGTATACTCCCAGGAGATGGTCCACTGCTCCAAACATAAAAATATAGAAGAATATGGGAACTTCAGCATCTGATGATCACACCAGCGGACATGGGAAATATCCCAGTAGTGGCACTTTCTGTAAGAGTTCTTCACTGGCTAACTGCTGTGATCTCTTTTCAAAAGGACGATGAGCTTGCTGAGAAAAGTTACTTAGCTGAACGATGGAGGCCTGTGTTGTTCTGATCCGGGAGCAAAAACACTTGTGAGCCACCACTGATGTTCGCTTACTCTTCCATCCTGTATACTTCTGTTATGCTCTCTGCGTGTTCAGATATGAGGCTGGGCTGTCAACTGTAGCCTCGAATCATCAGGAAAGCTGCTCTGGAGATCCATGTCCAATTACCTGGCATATCCAGAGTTTTCCATGAATAGCCAGAGTGGGGTAACTACAGACAATTGATGTGCCTAATACTATAAAATATCTTGTGAGTGCGATTCACTCGGGGGGGCTTAATTGAACATTGCATTGTTATGCAGTATAACGCTATGTTGTGTTAATATTTTGTGTGTCTAGATTTGCGCAAGCTGTTTTTACATTTTCTGTCTATTTCGAACGCCGAGAGGAGGAGACGTTCTTTGAGCAATAAGATACATATATTTGGTGATTAACTGTGCCTGTGGAGGGTTGTAACAATTTTTGTATACTCATTGATGGCCCTCTGCTGCTTGTGCAGACTCTGCAGCATTGCTAATGTCGAGTTCCACCTGGTGGGAATGTCACAGATCAGACGGTTTGTGGGAAGGTGGAATTCTCTTTGAATTTCTGCCAGGCGAACACTTGCTGGGAATGACAGTCTAAAGTGGCTGCAGACTTTTCTGGCCTGACTGAGAAGCTCTGCCAGCCCTGGGTATCTGGTTAGGAAACGCCGTACCACCAGATTTAGGACGTGTGCTAGGCATGGTACATGCATCAACTTACCCTGGCATAGGGCGGAGAGAAGGTTGCTGCCATTATCACAGATGACCATTCCCAGCTGAAGCTGGCATGGTGTTAACCATCTCTGCACCTGCCCTTGCAGAGCTGACAGAATTTCTGGCCTGGTGTAGCTCCTGTCCCCTAAACAAACCAGCTCAAGCACAGTATGGCATCTTTTTGCTTGAGCCATTGACAGAGAAGGAGGAGGAGGAGGAGGAAGAGGTGGTGGAGCAGACAGACCTCATACAAGCAGCTTTCTGGAGGCGTGGTGGATGAACAAGCTCCATCACAGAGCCCCGTCCTGGATCCCTCCCAGATGCAATCAGAGTTACCCAGTGTGCCGTGAAGGAAATGTAATGGCCCTGTCCATGCTTGTTGAACCACGTGTCTAAAGTCATGTGCACCTTGCTGCTGTCTGCCTTTCCCAATGACATAGAAACATAGAAACATAGAAAAATGTCGGCAGATAAGAACCTTTCGGCCCATCTAGTCTGCCCAATTACATGGATACTTTACCTGGATTTATCTTTTCTTTAGGATAGCCTTATGCCTATCCCATGCTTGCTTAAATTCAATTACTGTTTTGGCCTCTACCACTTCTACTGGAAGACTGTTCCATGTATCCACCACCCGCTCAGTAAAATAATGCTTCCTGATGTTACTTTTAAACCTTTGCCCCTCTAATCTAAGACTATGTCCTCTTGTTTTGCTATTTTGTTTCCTTTTAAATATACTCCCTTCCTCTACCTTGTGGATTCCCTTTACGTATTTAAATGTTTCTAGCATATCTCCTCTGTCTCGTCTTTTTTCCAAGCTGTACATGTTAAGATCATTAAGCCTTTCTTGGTAACTTTTCTCCTTCATGCCGTACACCATTTTAGTAGCCCTTCTCTGAACTCTCTCCAAGATGTCTATATCCTTCTGGAGATACGGTCTCCAGTACTGCACACAGTACTCCAAGTGAGGTCTCACCAGTGCTCTGTACAGTGGCATGAGCACTTCCCTTTTCCTACTGCTAATACCTCTCCCTACACAACCAAGCATTCTGCTAGCATTTCCTGCTGCTCTATTACATTGACTACTTACCCTTAGATCCTCTGAAATAATAACCCCTAAATCCCTTTCCTCAGATGTTGAGGTTAGGACTGTATCAAATATTCTATATTCAGCCCTTGGGTTTTTACGTCCCAGGTGCATTATCTTGCACTTATCCACATTAAAACTCAATTGCCACAACTCCGACCATTTTTTTAGCTTACCTAAATCATTTGTCATTTGGCTGATCCCTCCAGGAACGTCAACCCTGTTGCAAATCTTTGTGTTATCAGCAAAAAGACATACTTTTCCATTAATACCTTCTGCAATATCACTAATAAAAATATTAAAGAGAATGGGGTCCAAGTACTGACCCCTGAGGTACCCCACTGGTAACAAGACCTTGCGCCGAATAAACTCCATTTACCACAACCCTCTGTTGCCTGTCACTCAGCCACTGGCCTAATCCATTCAACAATATTGGAATCCAAGCTCAAAGATTGCAATTTATTGATAAGCCTTCTATGCGGAACAGTATCAAAAGCCTTACTGAAATCTAAATAAGCAATGTCTACTGCACCACCTGTGTCTATTATTTTTGTTACCCAATCAAAAAAATCAATAAGATTAGTTTGGCATGATCTCCCTGAGGTAAACCCATGTTGTTTCTGATCCTGTAATCTATGTGTTTTTAGGTGTTCAACAATCCTTTCTTTAACATGGTTTCCATTAATTTCCCTACTACTGACGTAAGACTAACTGGCCTATAGTTCCCCGATTCCTCCCTACTACCCTTCTTGTAAATAGGCACAACATTTGCTAATTTCCAGTCTTCTGGGACGACTCCTGTTAACAAGGATTGGTTAAATAAATCTGTTAACGGTTTTGCTATTACATCACTGAGCTCTTTTAATAATTTAGGGTGGATCCCATCAGGCCCCATTGACTTATTTGTCTTACTTTAGACAGCTGCTTTAGAACCTCCTCCTCTGTAAACTCATATGTAAATGTCTCTTTAGTGTTCTCTCCTAACTGAGGTCCCTTTCCTTCCTTTTCTTCTTCAAAGACTGAACAAAAATATTTTATTGAGGCAGTCAGCGAGACTTTTATCCTCTTCTACATACCTTCCTTCCTTTGTTTTTAATCTAACTAATCCTTGTTTTACTTTTCTTTTCTCGTTTATGTATCTAAAAAATGTTTTGTCCCCCTTTTATACTGACTGAGCTATTTTCTCTTCTGCGTGTGCTTTGGAAGCTCTTATAAATTGCTTTGCCTCTTTCTGCCTAATCTTATAGGTTTGCCTATCTTCTTCACTCAGAGTTTTGTTATAATTATTGAATGCTGTCTTTTTGTTCTTCACTATTTTGGCCACTTCTGCAGAGTACCACAGTGGTTTCTTCCCTTTTTTGTTTTTGCTAACAAACCGAATGCAATTTCCTGTGGCCTTCAATAATGCTTCCTTTAAATAATCCCATTTCTTTTGGACTCCCTTTAAATTCCTCCAGTCTGATAATGACTCCTTCACACAAAATCTCATGTTAGAAAAATCAGTTTTTTTAAAGTCTAAAACTTTTGTTTTTGTGTGGTGCGGCTCCGTCCCTGTTGTTATATTAAACCATACTGACTGGTGATCACTAGATCCCAAATTTTCACCTACAACAACGTCCGATACCAATAACATTGTGTTCAACATGCTGGTATAGTGCTGGAATGGTCTTCCGTGAAAAGAAATGGTGTTTTGAAACCTACCACTGTTTTACAGCACATTCAGCAAATTCACGGAAGGAAGCAGAGTCCACCAGCTGGAAAGGCAGCAGCTGTAATGCGAGTAATTTTGCTAAACTGGCATTTAGACGCTGTGCTTGGGGATGGGTGTGCCTATATTTTTTCTTACACTGCAGCAGTTGGGGCAACGTAATCTGACTGCGTTAATCTTCAGCTGAAGGGATGCTGTCACATTCTGAGGAAGGACCTGGTATACCAATTACTGTAGCATAAACCCTGTCAGTGGAGGTTGTAGGCAATGACATGGCAGGACATATAGTGGTGGTAGAGACAGATGAGGAGGAGGAGGAGGACCTATGCAATGTGTTTTGCCAACGGTATGCGTGGCAGGTGGACATATGTCGCCTCAAGCACGTGTTACCCAAGCTCTGACATCTGATGCCTTGGACTTGATACGGTTGGTCATAGAGGATGTTGTGCCACGTGTTTGTTGTGCCTCCTCCTCACTTGACTCCTCTGTTCGATCAGGCACCCAGGTGGAGTCAGTGACCTCATCATCGTCATCACCCCCTATCTCCTCGTCACTGGAGCCAACCTCGCAATATGCTGCAGCTGCTGGGGGAACATGAGTGCCAGTTATTTGTGTGCCACTGGCACCCCTTCCTCTAGGTTGATTATACTCCCTTTGTCAACCTCAGAGATTGCATCAGAGCACTGTAGTTTCTGCGCATCCTCAAGCAGCTTGTCACTGTCATTGTAGTCAAACAATTCAGCTGACTCCTCCGTGTGTGATAGTGAGGCTACAGCAGGAGTAGCTGTGGAAATGGAGTCTGCATTAGATGCTTTGGCAGCTGAGGTGGACTGTAAACCACTACAAGCCTGGCTGACAGAGGACTCGGAGGATGTGGATGGCCTGATTAGCCAATCCACCAAATCCTCTGTATTTTGCTGCTGCTTCAGAAGACGGCCAGCACCAGTTAGAAAGGACAAGCGTGCCCCTGCAGAGGATGCACCACGTCTACGACGACAAGAGGCACAGCCTCCCGACACAGAGGCTGCTTGCCCTCTTATCTGTGTCTGGGAGCGTCTGCCTGTCCTTTTTGGTCTTTCTGACATGGTGAGTGATATATAGATTAAAGATATACAGAACTCTGATTCAACTCTGTTATAAAAATTGGAGATATGCAGAACTCTGATTCAACTGTGTTATCTAAATTAAAGATTTCCAGAACTCTGGTATAACTCAGTGAGACACCCTGATAGCTGGCAGCCAAGTGACAAGACACATATTACAATTCCCAGGAACCTCCTATAAATCAGTGAGACCCCCTGAAGGGTGGCAGTGACAAGACACAGATTACAATTCCAAGGAACCTCCTATAAATTAGTGAGACCCCCTGAAGGGTGGCAGAGACATGACACAGATTACAATTCCCAGAAACCCCCTAAAATCTGTGAAACCCCCTGATGGGTGGCAGTGACAAGACACAGATTGCAATTCCCAGAAACCTCCTATAAATCAGTGAGACCCCCTGATGGGTGGCAGTGACAAGACACAGATTGCAATTCCCAAGAACCTCCTATAAATCAGTGAGACCCCCTGATGAGTGGCAGTGAGAACACACAGATTACAACAATTCCCAGATATCTTCTAGAAGTGAGACCCCCACAATAGCTGCTGGCAGAGAGAACACAAAGATTAGAACATTTCCCAGATAGTTTGTAGAAGTGAGACCTCCACAATTGCTGCTGGCAGTGAGAACACAAAGATTAGAACAATTCACAGATATTTTGTAGAAATGAGACCCCCAAAATAGTTGCTGGCAGTGAGAACACTTAGAGTACCACAATTCCCAGATATCTTCTAGAAGTGAGACCCCCACAATTGCTGCTGGCAGTGAGAACACAAAGATTACAACAGTTCCCAGATATTTTGTAGAAATGAGACCCGCCAAAATAGCTGCTGTCAGTGAGAACACACAGATTACCACAATTCTCAGATATTTTGTAGAAGTGAGACCCCCACAATTTCTGCTGGCAGCAAGAACACAAATATTACAACAGTTCCCAGATATTTTGTAGAAATGAGACCCCCAAAATAGTTGCTGGCAGTGAGAACACAAAGATTACAACAATTCCCAGATATTTTGTAGAAATGAGACCCCCAAAATAGTTGCTGGCAGTGAGAACACAAATATTACCACAATTCCCAGATATATTCTAGAAGTGAGACCCCCACAATTGCTGCTGGCAGTGAGAACACAAAGATTACAACAATTCCCAGATATCTTCTAGAAGTGAAAACCCCAATAGCTGCTGGCAGTGAGAACACACACTAACACAACAATCTCCTCTCAAAAAACACGTGCTGGGGCTGTGTGAAGCCTTATATAGTGTGCTGCAGGACTTAGCTCTGTGAACCCATGATTGGGCAAAATTTTCCCAGTCAGGACTCTGAGCCATGATTGGCGTAGTCTTGCACCTGTCTTGCACCTAAACTGTGGTTAGGTGCAGGCTGTAGCCAATTTCAAACTTCAGGCCAGTGGAAAAGTGCATTGTGGTCCATTGTGGGCGAACATGCAGTGAACACGCGGAAATGTTTTTAGTTCGACGAACAGCCGAACGGGTGATGTTCGAATCAAACTCCGATCAGATTGAACCGAAAAGCTCATCCCTAGTGCCTGGGAACATCCCTAATCCCAGCCTACGACGCATACTTGGACCCTAGGTGCACGGATGGCCGGGGCCTCAACTAGGCCTACCTTAGTTCTAGACTTCTAAATCAATTTTACATTGTTACAGCGGCTGGCAAAAAGACGTGCATCCATTGGGTTCAGCCTCTCACACATCTTCTGCTGTTGATCTGAAAGAAGGCAAAAATCCCACTCTGGAGCGCTCACCAATATGAAACATACTGGGAAAAAATTCCTTCTCTCCACCACAATTGCACCAGATTCCTCGTTGGATCGAGCAGCTTTTACCCACATATTAAATATTATGACCCTTAATATTCTGTGTCTTCAGGAAGTCATCCAGTTGTTGTTTAAAAGTCTGTACAGACTCTGACCCAACCACCTCAACGGGCAGATAATTCCACAGCTTTATCGTGATTACTGTAAAATAACCCTTCCTATGCTTTAGACTGAATTTCCTTTCGTCCAGTCTAAGGCTGGTGTCAGACGAGCGCGTTTTCTACGGACTGTGTGTCCGTGCAGTATGGACGCACTTTTTGATGGAAGACGCAGAAGTGGTCACACTGTCCGTTTTTTTGACTGACGGTATATTTGACGGATGTAGGAGGGAAAATAAATGAAAATAAATAAACATTTTGTCTGTCAAAAATGCTGGACGCACAAATGCAGTCCGTCTGACCTCATTCCATCACTCATACACAGAGCTATGTGGACGTTGTGGACGTGGTGCACTCCGCACGTCCAATCTAGCAGTATTACGTTCTTGCCTAACCTGCGTCCGTTTGCCGCGTCCATCATGCGTCCGCACTTCTGTGCAGACGTACTTCGTGTGTGGGGCTCCTTTGCCGAAGATTCTATGCTGCAACAGACGTTAATATGTATACAAAAACGTACGTTAACACTGCGCTCGTCTGACACGATCCTTAATGGGTGACCTTGTGTCCTGTGCATAGTCCTGTTAATGAATAGGTTTCCAGACAATGGTTTATAATAACCCCATACATATTTATATAACGTTATCAGACCCCTCTAAGACCCCGTATATATATATATATATATATATATATATATACACATATACAGTTGGGTTCAAAATTATTCAACCCCCAATGATGTAAAGGGTTTTAGGGAATTTAGTGTACATTTGTAATTGTATTCAGAATGAAATCCTACAAGGACTTTTTAAAGAACCATATGCAACTAAAATGACATCAATTGGTTTTGTAATACAGTAGTAAATGTTTCTTTTGTGAATTCTTCATTGACACAATTATTCAACCCCTTAAAGACTACCACTCTGAAGAACAGAGGTTCATTCAAGTGTTTTCAATCAGGTATTGAAAACACCTGTGGATGTCACGGAGCAGCAATAAAGCATAATAAGCACCAATTAGGCAGCTTTAAAATGACTGTGATACTCAGCTCCTTCTAGACATTTACTGGTGTGGTTACAAACATGGTGAAGTCAAGAGAATGGTCCAGGAAGACAAGAGAAGAGGTGATTACTCTTCACAGGAAGGGCAATGGCTATAAGAAGATTGCAAAGATGTTAAACATACCAAGAGAGACCATAGGAAGCATCATTTGCAAATTCAAGGCAAAGGGCACTGTTGAAACGCTACCTGGTCGTGGCAGAAAGAAGATGCTGACTTCGACTGCTGTGCGCTACCTGAAGCGTAGAGTGGAGAAAAGTCCCCGTGTGACTGCTGAGGAACTGAGAAAAGATTTGTCAGATGTGGGTACTGAAGTTTCAGCTCAGACAATACGGCGCACACTGCGTAATGAAGGCCTCCATGCCAGAACTCCCAGGCGCACCCCCTTGCTGTCTCCAAAGAATAAGAAGAGTCGACTGCAGTATACCAAAAGTCATGTGGACAAACCACAGAAGTTTTGGGATAGTGTTCTGTGGACTGATGAAACAAAATTAGAACTGTTTGGGCCCATGGATCAACGCTATGTTTGGAGGAGGAAGAACAAGGCCTATGAAGAAAAGAACACCTTGCCTACTGTGAAGCCTGGAGGGGGGTCAATCATGCTTTGGGGCTGTTTTGCTTCTGCAGGTACAGGGAAGCTTCAGCGTGTGCAAGGTACCATGAATTCTCTTCAGTACCAGGAGATATTGGATGACAATGTGATGCAGTCCGTCACAAACCTGAGGCTTGGGAGATGTTGGACCTTTCAACAGGACAATGATCCCAAGCATACCTCCAAATCCACTAGAGCATGGTTGCAGATTAAAGGCTGGAACATTTTGGAGTGGCCATCGCAGTCACCTGACTTAAATCCGATTGAGAACCTCTGGTGGGACTTAAAGAAAGCAGTTGCAGTGCGCAAGCCTAAGAATGTGACTGAACTGGAGGCTTTTGCCCATGACGAATGGGCGAAGATACCCGTAGATCGCTGCAAGACACTTGTGTCAAGCTATGCTTCACGTTTAAAAGCTGTTAGTACTTAGTACAACATCCTTTTACAGTTTTAAGATTGAATGTCACTTGGGTTGAATAAAACTGATAATGATGTGAGCACAGAAAAGACATTTGTGGTTATTTCATTATATATGTTATGTTATATTTGTCTGACCTACACGTGCCTCTTTGATTTAATTGTAAGCAAGATGACTGAATGCTCAAAATCAATGTCAAACTGGCCAAAACATATATATACTCCTGTAGGGGACACTGCATCCCAGAATGGCCCCAAGCGTGACACCTCCAACACTGTATAAGCCCAGCATTTTGGGTAGTGAAAGGCCTCTACGGGACCGAGGCAGACAACTCTGGGATGCTGGTTCCTGGGTTAAGGGCACTTCCCTCCAAGGAACTGAAGCAGGCCTCACTGCCTGTGGCAAGACAGATCCTTGACAACTCGCTGGTCTGAGCAGGTCCTCCATCACAGTGTATCTTTCCACCATCTTGACTACCAGTGCTGCAGCCTTGGGGTCCCCCTCTCTCTCGGCAATTCTTTCAAATGTGGTCTGGAATGTTTCCACATCATCTCTGGGAGAAGGCTTTTGCAGGACATGACTGGCCTTTATGGATTCATGGTTACCAGCTGCGACCACGGCCTGCATATGCCCAGGTGCAAGTTGCTACATGGCCTCCTGTAGGGCAGCTGTCTGTGTGGCTATCTGCCTTGCTGTAAGTTGTGCAGCCAGGAAACGGGTGCTTTCTTGCTGGGCAGAGACAACCTGTGCCATTGCCTCTTCCTGGCGGGTCTGGGCCTGCACATCCATCAAAATCAGCTGCTTAATCAGCTCCTCCATAGCTGTGACCTTTAGTGCATCCTTAGCCAAGGATATGCAATTAGAACACTGTCTCTTTAAATGTCAGGTTTTTTTCACATAAATTCCACTTGCTTAGCTTGTGAGAGGTAGTGGGATTGATGCCCGCATTCTCCACCAGTTGTAATGTTGAGGCTCCCACAGAGCACTCGCAAGACGTCTTGGATGCAACAAATGAACTTTATTTCTCCTTTCAGGGCAGCCAAAAGTGTTAACATAAAAAATACACGCTTATCTCCAGCGCAGTTAGAGTAAAGTCCAGCTCTTCAGCACAAAAACATAGGAAACAAGTGTGGCTCACCAACTTCAACAAAAGTCCCAAACCTGGAGAATCCTTTCCCAGAAAATATAAGTCCTTTCCAGCAAGGCACAGCAATACCATTCTGACCTTTCTGATTCGGTTCAGCTCCAGCTGACCAGGCCCAGTGACACTGCTTCCAGCAGTGTTGCTACAGCTGACAAGGCATGGCCATCAGCCCCCAGTCTCCACAGCTGACAGCTTTTCCTCAACTCCCACAGTCCTCTCTAGGAGTTGCCAACCTTTAAATTCCTTCCTGGACAGGAAGGTTAAACATTTGGTTGTCCTTAAAGGGACCACAACCCAAATAGGGGTGAAATATAGCACCCATCCATGATCCCAACCTCACCAACCTCTAAAATATATATATGGTGTGTGTGCAGGGGGTAAATGGGTTGTCTGGCATACATTGCAATATTAACATAAACTGGACAGGCTTTCAGCAAAATCGTAAATTATTTATTGGAAAGCGTCACATGACACTAAATAAAAGTATCGGTACTCAGTATCAGTGAGTACTTGAAAAAAGTATTGTTACTCGTACTCGGTCCTAAAAAAATGGTATCGGTGCATCCCTAGTTTGAAGTCTATGATTATTCCCAAATCCTTCTCCTTCTTTGATTTCTCTAACTCAGCACCATTTAGGGTATAAGTTGCTTGTGTGTTCTTCACTCTATAGTGCATAACTTTGCATTTATCTAAAAGTAAATTTCATCTGCCATTTAGGGTCAGACGAGCGCATTCTGTGCGTCCGTGCTCTGACTGACGACAAGGTAGTGGCCACACAGTCCGTGTTTGTGACCAATGTTTTTTTTGACTGATGTAGAAGGGAAAATAAATTAATATGAAAAACATTTTGTCTGTCAAAATGCTGGACGTCAAAAATGCAGTCTGTCTGACTTCGTTCCATCATTCGCCCACAAAGCTATGTGGACTTTGCGGACGCTGCGCACTCGGTGCGTCTTTTCAAGCAGATTTACGTTCTTGCCTAGCCTGCGTCCATTTGCCGCGTCCGTACGTCCGTGCAGACTTACTTTGTGTGGGTCTCTATTAATCCTAATTGTATGCTATTACAGACGTTAATATGTGCGCAAAAAAATGGACGTTATAACTGTGCTCATCTGACCCGAGCCTTAAGTGCCCAGTCCCCCAATCTATCGAAATCCCTGTGCAGTTAAGTAACATCCTGATCGCATCATATTACTTTTCCTAATGTTGTGTCATATGCAAACACTGATACATGACTTTCAATGCCTATTTGAAGGTCATTTATAAATAAATTGTATAGAATTGGTCCAAAAAAAGACCCCTGAGGGACACTACTTACCACTGATGTCCATCTTGAAATTTACCATTTAGGACCACTTGAAGACTAAACAAGAAAACTAAAAATGAGTGACCCCTGACTAAGGGAAACAACTCAAAGAACAGGAATGCCGGAAAAAAAAAACAGTGAATACTTTATTGGTATAAATAAAAGACATTCATTGTGAACACCATCTATACTATAATAGAATAAGCCTAAAACGTCCGTCGCCAAAACCCTACTGCGCATGCGCGACGGCTTTGAAAGCGGGCGTTAGAACACACAGGTAGCTGCGCGTGCCGGCCGCGTGAAAAAAAAAAAAAAAACGGCACGAGCCGCGCGCAGCTACCCGTGTGTTTACACGGCCAGATGCCCCGATCCTCCAGCGGTGACCGTCCTCCGGCTGCCGCGGGCCTCCAGGCTCAGGCGAGCCCCCGGCTCGGTTTGGGCCTACAGGCCCAAGCCGAGCCGGGGACTCGCCCTAAAGCCTAGAGGCCCGCCGAGCACCCAGCGGCAGCCGGAGGTGGTCACCGCTGGAGGATCGGGGCCGAAGTTCCCAAACAAACACCCCAAAATCGGCCCTGAGCTCCAGCGGAGACCTCCTCCGGCTGCCGCTGGCTGCTCGGCGGCCCTCTAGGCTTAGGCGAGCCCCGGCTCGGTTTGGGCCTACACGGCCAGCCGAGCCGGGGACTCGCCTAAGCCTAGAGGCCGCCGAGCACCCAGCGGCAGCCGGAGAAGGTCACCGCTGGAGGATCGGGGCCGAAGTTCCAACAAAAACACCCCAAAATCGGCCCTGAGCTCCAGCGGAGACCTCCTCCGGCTGCCGCTGGCTGCTCGGCGGCCCTCTAGGCTTAGCGAGCCCCGCTCGGCTTGGGCCTACAGGCCCAGCCGAGCCGGGGACTCGCCTAAGCCTAGAGGCCCGCCGAGCAGCACCCAGCGGCAGCCGGAGAAGGTCACCGCTGGAGGATCGGGGCCGAAGTTCCCAAACAAACACCCCAAAATCGGCACTTGAGCTCCAGCGGAGCCTCCTCCGGCTGCCGCTGGCTGCTCGGCGGCCCTCTAGGCTTAGGCGAGCCCCCGGCTCGGTTTGGGCCTACAGGCCCAGCCGAGCCGGGGACTCGCCTAAGCCTAGAGGCCCGCCGAGCACCCAGCGGCAGCCGGAGAAGGTCACCGCTGGAGGATCGGGGCCGAAGTTCCCAAACAAACACCCCAAAATCGCCCTGAGCTCCAGCGGAGACCTCCTCCGGCTGCCGCTGGCTGCTCGGCGGCCCTCTAGGCTTAGGCGAGCCCCGGCTCCGGTTTGGGCCTACAGGCCCAGCCGAGCCGGGGACTCGCCTAAGCCTAGAGGCCCGCCGAGCACCCAGCGGCAGCCGGAGAAGGTCACCGCTGGAGGATCGGGGCCGAAGTTCCCAAACAAACACCCCAAAATCGCCCTGAGCTCCAGCGGAGACCTCCTCCGGCTGCCGCTGGCTGCTCGGCGGCCCTCTAGGCTTAGGCGAGCCCCCGGCTCGGTTTGGGCCTACAGGCCCAGCCGAGCCGGGGACTCGCCTAAGCCTAGAGGCCCGCCGAGCAGCCAGCGGCAGCCGGAGAAGGTCACCGCTGGAGGATCGGGGCCGAAGTTCCCAAACAAACACCCCAAAATCGGCCTTGAGCTCCAGCGGAGACCTCCTCCGGCTGCCGCTGGCTGCTCGGCGGCCCTCTAGGCTTAGGCGAGCCCCCGGCTCGGTTTGGGCCTACAGGCCAGCCGAGCCGGGGACTCGCCTAAGCCTAGAGGCCCGCCGAGCAGCCAGCGGCAGCCGGAGAAGGTCACCGCTGGAGGATCGGGGCCGAAGTTCCCAAACAAACACCCCAAATCGGCCCTGAGCTCCAGCGGAGACCTCCTCCGGCTGCCGCTGGCTGCTCGGCGGCCCTCTAGGCTTAGGCGAGCCCCGGCTCGGTTGGGCCTACAGGCCAGCCGAGCCGGGGACTCGCCTAAGCCTAGAGGCCCGCCGAGCAGCCAGCGGCAGCCGGAAGAAGGTCACCGCTGCAGGATCGGGGCGAAGTTCCCAAACAAACACACCCCAAAATCGGCCCTGAGCTCCAGCGGAGACCTCCTCCAGCTGCCGCTGGCTGCTCGGCGGGCCTCTAGGCTTAGGCGAGCCCCCGGCTTGGCTTGGGCCTACAGGCCCAGCCGAGCCGGGGACTCGCTAAGCGTAGAGGCCGGCCGAGCAGCCTGCTCGGCCGGAGGAGGTCACCGCTGGAGCTCAGGGCCGATGTTGCCTAACACATACTCACCGACATCGGCCCTTGGCTCCTCCAGCGATGGCGGTCCCGCTTGCAGCATCCTCTCTCCGTTGCTCGCCGGAATGACGTCACGAAAGCCTTTGACCCCGGGGGTCAAAGGCTTTCGTGACGTCATCCTGGCGAGCAACGGAGGGAGGATGCTGGAAGCGGGCCGCCATCGCTGGAGGAGCCAAGGGCCGATGTCGGTGAGTATGTGTGGAACCGGTGGAGGACTCGAGGCCGATGTAGGTGAGTAATGTGCTCTACACACACACACACCCTGCTTGCTCGGCCGGTATCCAAGCTTAGGCGAGCCCCCGGCTTGGCTTGGGCCTAGAGGCCTGCGAGCCGGGGACTCGCCTGAGCATGGAGGCCGGTCGAGTTGCATGCTCGGGCGTCCTCCAGGCTCAGGCGAGTCCCCGGCTCGGCTGGGCCTCTAGGCCCACGCCAAGCCGGGGGCTCGCCTAAGCTTGGTCGGCATCCAGGCTCAGGCGAGCCCCCGGCTTGGCTTGGGCCTAGAGGCCCAGCCGAGCCAGGGACTCACCTGAGCCTGGAGGACGGCCGAGCATGCAACTCGACCGGCCTCCATGCTCAGGCGAGTCCCCGGCTCTGCTGGGCCTCTAGGCCAAGCCGGGGGCTCGCCTAAGCTTGGATACCGGCCGAGTAAGCAGGGTGGGTGTGGAGAGCACATACTCACCTACATTAGCCCTGAGCTCCAGCGGTGACTGTCCTCCGGCTGTCGCAGGCTGCTCGGCCGGCCTCCAGGCTCAGGCGAGCCCACGGCTTGGCTTGGGCCTACAGGCCCAGCCGAGCCGGGGCTCGCCTAAGCCTGAAGGCCGGCCGAGCAGCCTACGACAGCCACCGCTGAGGCTCCGGGCCAATGTAGGGGGACACATACTCACCTACATCGGCCCTTAGCTCCTCCAGCGATGGCGGTCCCGCTTCCAGCGTCCTCTCTCGCTCCGTTGTTTCGCCGGAATGACGTCACGAAAGCCTTTGACCCCGGGGGGTCAAAGGCTTTCGTGACGTCATCCCGGCGACCAACGGAGCGAGAGAGGACGCTGGAAGCGGGACGCGGGACCGCCATCGCTGGAGGAGCTAAGGGCCGATGTAGGTGAGTATATCCACGAGCGGGGGGGCCATATCCACGAGCGGGGGGCCATATCCACGAGCGGGGGGGGGGGGCGATATCCACGAGCGGGGGGGGCCATATCCACGAGCGGGGGGGGGCGATATCCACGAGCGGGGGGGGCCATATCCACGAGCGGGGGGGCGATATCCACGTGCTGGGTCAATATCCACGTGCTGGGGCAGTATCAATCCACGTGCTGGGGCAGTATCCACGTGCTGGGGCAGTATCCACGTGCTGGGTCAATATCCACGTGCTGGGGCAGTATCAATCCACGTGCTGGGGCGATATTCCACGAGCGGGGGGGCGATATCCACGAGCGGGGGGGGGCATATCCACGAGCGGGGGGGGCCATATCCACGAGCGGGGGGGGCGATATCCACGTGCTGGGTCAATATCCACGTGCTGGGGCAGTAATCAATCCACGTGCTGGGGCAATATCCACGTGCTGGGGCAGTATCAATCCACGTGCTGGGGCAGTATCCACGTGCTGGGGCAGTATCCACGAGCTGGGCCAATATCCACGAGCTGGGGCAGTATCCATGTGCTGGGTCAATATCCACGTGCTGGGGCAGTATCAATCCACGTGCTGGGGCGATATCCACGAGCGGGGGGGGCGATATCCACGAGCGGGGGGGGGCGATATCCACGAGCGGGGGGGGCCATATCCACGAGCGGGGGGGGGCGATATCCACGAGCGGGGGGGGGCATATCCACGAGCGGGGGGGGCGATATCCACGTGCTGGGTCAATATCCACGTGCTGGGGCAGTATCAATCCACGTGCTGGGGCAATATCCACGTGCTGGGGCAGTATCAATCCACGTGCTGGGGCAGTATCCACGTGCTGGGGCAGTATCCACGAGCTGGGCCAATATCCACGAGCTGGGGCAGTATCCACGTGCTGGGTCAATATCCACGTGCTGGGGCAGTATCAATCCACGTGCTGGGGCAATATCCACGTGCTGGGGCAGTATCAATCCACGTGCTGGGGCAGTATCAATCCACGTGCTGGGGCAGTATCCACGAGCTGGGGGCAGTATCCACGTGCTGGGCCAATATCCACGTGCTGGGGCAGTATCAATCCACGTGCTGGGGCAATATCCACGTGCTGGGGCAGTATCAATCCACGTGCTGGGGCAGTATCAATCCACGTGCTGGGGCAGTATCCACGTGCTGGGGCAGTATCCACGAGCTGGGGCAATATCCACGAGCTGGGGCAGTATCCACGTGCTGGGGGCAGTATCCACGTGCTGGGGCAGTATCCACGTGCTGGGGCAATATCCACGTGCTGGGGCAGTATCAATCCACGTGCTGGCCAATATCCACGTGCTGGGGCAGTATCAATCCACGTGCTGGGGCAATATCCACGTGCTGGGGCAGTATCAATCCACGTGCTGGGGCAGTATCAATCCACGTGCTGGGGCAGTATCCACGTGCTGGGGCAGTATCCACGAGCTGGGCCAATATCCACGAGCTGGGGGCAGTATCCACGTGCTGGGGGCAGTATCCACGTGCTGGGGCAATATCCACGTGCTGGGGCAGTATCAATCCACGTGCTGGGGCAGTTATCCACGAGCTGGGGCAGTATCCACGTCTGGGGCAGTATCCACCGTGCTGGGGCAATATCCACGTGCTGGGGCAGTATCAATCCACGTGCTGGGGCAATATCCACGTGCTGGGCAGTATCAATCCACGTGCTGGGGCAGTATCAATCCACGTGCTGGGCCAATATCCACGTGCTGGGGCAGTATCAATCCACGTGCTGGGGCAGTATCAATTCCACGTGCTGGGGCAAGTATCCACGTGCTGGGCAGTATCCACGAGCTGGGCCAATATCCACGAGCGGGGGCAGTATCCACGTGCTGGGGCAGTATCCACGTGCTGGGCAGTATCCACGTGCTGGGGCAATATCCACGTGCTGGGGCAGTATCAATCCACGTGCTGGGAGTATCCACGAGCTGGGGCAGTATCCACGTGCTGGGTCAATATCCACGTGCTGGGGCAGTATCCACGTGCTGGGTCAATATCCACGTGCTGGGGCAGTATCAATCCACGTGCTGGGGCAATCCACGTGCTGGGGCAGTATCAATCCACGTGCTGGGGCAGTATCAATCCACGTGCTGGGGCAGTATCCACGAGCTGGGGGCAGTATCCACGTGCTGGGCCAATATCCACGTGCTGGGGCATATCAATCCACGTGCTGGGGCAATATCCACGTGCTGGGGCAGTATCAATCCACGTGCTGGGGCAGTATCAATCCACGTGCTGGGCAGTATCCACGTGCTGGGGCAGTATCCACGAGCTGGGGCAATATCCACGAGCTGGGGCAGTATCCACGTGCTGGGGCAGTATCCACGTGCTGGGGCAGTATCCACGTGCTGGGGCAATATCCACGTGCTGGGGCAGTATCAATCCACGTGCTGGGGCAGTATCCACGTGCTGGGGCAGTATCCACGTGCTGGGGCAGTATCCACGTGCTGGGGCAATATCCACGTGCTGGGGCAGTATCCACGTGCTGGGGCAATATCCACGTGCTGGGGCAGTATCCACGTGCTGGGGCAGTATCCACGTGCTGGGTCAATTATCCACGTGCTGGGGCAGTATCAATCCACGTGCTGGGCAGTATCCACGAGCTGGGGCAGTATCCACGAGCTGGGGCAGTATCACGTGCTGCGGCAATATCCACGTGCTGGGGCAATATCCACGTGCTGGGGCAGTATCCACGTGCTGGGGCAGTATCCACGTGCTGGGGCAATATCCACGTGCTGGGGCAATATCCACGTGCTGGGGCAGTATCCACGTGCTGGGGCAATATCCACGTGCTGGGGCAGTATCCACGTGCTGGGGCAGTATCCACGTGCTGGGGCAGTATCCACGTTCTGGGGCAGTATCCACGTGCTGGGCAGTATCCACGTGCTGGGCAGTATCCACGTGCTGGGGCAATATCACGAGCTGGGGCAATATCCACAAGCTGGGGCAGTATACATGAGCAGGGGGTATAATCCACAATAGACTGCCCTCTGGGCAGGCTTTACAACTAGTCTATAATATAATTGAGTAAGGCTTGGCGTGTCCGTCCGCAAGCCTTACTCTGCGCGGTGCATGCAACCGCCGTGGCACGAGCCGGCTGTGCGCTCGCCGCGGCGGTTTACAAGATGCACACAGCAGCCGGGTAGAGGCTGCGCTCGCAGCCTCTACCCGGCTGCCGCGCGCATCCAACCTCCGAGCGGCGAAGGGAAAGTTCCCTCGCTTCACTCTTTGAAGGACCAAGCCGCGGTCACGTGACCGCGGCTTGGTTCTTCAACGACCGGAAGCGGGGAAACTTTCACTTCGCCGCTTGGAAGGTAAGTATGAGGAGCTCATGGGGCGGCTGTCCGAATGCCGATAGAGCATTCGAACAGCCGCCCCATGTCTGGTCTGGGGTCTGAGCTGGGGGGCATATAGCCATGAGAGGTGGGGGCGAATATACGAGAGTTGGGGGGCAAATATCCATGAGCTGGGGCATATATCCATGAGGGGTGGGGGCCAAATATCCATGAGCTGGGGCAGTATCCACGTGCTGGGGCAGTATCCACGAGCTGGGGCAGTATCCACGTGCTGGGGCAGTATCCATGAGCTGGGGCAGTATCCACGTGCTGGGGCAATATCCAGGAGCTGGGGCAGTATATCCACATGCTGGGGCAGTTTCCACGAGCTGGGGCAGTATATCCACGAGCTGGGGCAGTATATCCACGTGCTGGGGCATATATCCATGTGCTGGGGCAGTATATTCACGTGCTGGGGCATATATCCACGTGCTGCGGCAGTATATCAACGTGCTGGGGCAGTATATCCACGAGCTGGGGCATATATCCATGAGCTGGGGCAGTATATCCACGTGCTGGGGCAGTATATCCACGAGCTGGGGCATATATCCACATGCTGGGGCAGTATATCCATGAGCTGGGGCAGTATATCCACGAGCTGGGGCATATATCCACGAGCTGGGGCATATATCCACGAGCTGGGGCAGTATATCCACGAGCTGGGGCATATATCCACGAGCTGGGACATATATCCACGAGCTGGGGCAGTATATCCACAATAGACTGCCCTCTGGGCAGGCTTTCCACCTTGTAAAATTATAAAATCAAAAGAAAAAAGACACATGGGAAAATTGTTGATCAATCTTCTTGATAGGAGACATAGGTCTTAATATTAACCTCGTTCAAAAAGTGTCTAAAGAACAACATATGCCATCACAGAAGCACGTCAATAATACATAGCCATTGCCATAATTGCTGCTATGCCACCGCATATATAGGCTTGCATCCAAAGATCCAAAGCATGAGAAAAAATAATCAAGACTGACCCTTATAGTCTCAAGATTTCTGCACTTTCCCTACAAGAATTCAAAAGACCAACACATAATTAAAAACCGAAATAGCTCACGCTTGACACGTGTTTCGCTGGATAGCTGCCAGTTTCAACAGGAGCAAAATTGTGACCTATTTCAAGGTCATTTATAAATAAATTGAATAGAATTGGTCCTAGAAAAGACCCCTGAGGGACACCACTTACCACTGATGTCCATCTTGAAATTTACCATTTATGACCACTCTCTGTACCCTATCTTTTACCCAGTTTTCTATCCAAGAACAAGTGTTTTCATTTAGACCAATTTTTTCTTAATTTAAATAGTAACCTCTTGTGTGGAACTGTCGAAAGCTTTGGCAAAATCCAAGTAAATCATATCCACTGCAACCCTACGTCTTCATATAAAGCAATTAGGTTAGTCTGGCATGATCTGTGTTTCATAAAACCATGCTGATTTTTGCAGATTACATTATACCTCCCAATAAATTCCTGAACAATTGTGATGTGCGTCACTTTGGACTTGAAGTACATGGGCCTAGAAATGTATTTGAGAGGTGCTGGCATGATGTTTCATATTGTTTTCCTGCCCTTTTCTTTTTTACTGCCTTAAAGATGCTGCACGTACCTTGCCGTCCTCCATTAGGCAGGCTTTAACGCTGCATGATGGCATGGTACGTCCTGGGTGTCTGAAGCCCACCTCCGCCCAATACTCACCTCTAGGGAAAAGCTGTTTGGTTCGATCTGTTCGAAGTTCGCATCGAACATCGGCCATTCGGCTGTTCGAACATTTCCGAGTATTCGCCGCATGTTCGTCCACAATGCACCACAATGAACCACAATGCACTTTTCCACTGGCCTGAAGCTTGTAATTGGCTACAGCCTTGCACCTGACCACAGGTCAGGTGCAAGACAGGTGCAAGACTATGCCAATCACGGCTTAGTGTCCTGATTGGGCAAATTTGCCAAATCATGGGCTCACAGAGCTAATTCCACAGCACACTATATAAGGTTTCACACAGCCCCAGCATGTGTTTTTTGAAAGGAGATTGTTCTGTTACTGTGTGTTCTCACTGCCAGCAGCTATTGGGGGTCTCACTTCTACAAGATATCTGAGAATTGTTGTAATCTGTGTGTTCTCACTGCCAGCAGCTATTGGGGGTCTCACTTCTACAAGATATCTGGGAATTGTTGTAATCTTTGTGTTCTTTCTGCCAGCAGCCATTGGGGGGTCTAACTTTTACAAGATATCTGGGAATTGTTGTAATCTGTGTGTTCTCACTGCCAGCAGCTATTGGGGGGTCTCACTTCTAGCAGATATCTGGGAATTGTAATCTGTGTCTGTCACTGCCATCCATCAGGGGGTCTCGCTGATTTATAGCAAATTCCTCGGAATTGTAATCTGTGTCTTGTCACTGCCACCCATCAGGGGGTCTCACTGATTTATAGGAGGTTCCACGGAATTTTAATTTGTGTCTTGTCACTGCCACCCATCAGGGGTCTCACTGATTTATAGGAGGTTTCTGGGAATTTTAATCTGTATCTTGTCACTGCCACTCATCAGGGGGTCTCAATGATTTATAGGAGGTTTCTGGGAATTGTAATTTGTGTCTTGTCACTGTTGCCAGCTTTCAGGGGGTCCTATCAGGGGGTCTCACAGACGTGTAGCAGATTTCTGCGAATTTTAACCTATGTCTTGTCACTGGCTGCCAGATATCAGGGTGTCTAATTGAGTTATACCAGAGTTCTGGAAATCTTTAATCTAGATAACACAGTTGAATCAGAGTTCTGTATATTTTTAATCTATATATCACTCACCATGTCAGAAAGATCAAAAAGATAACACAGATGCTCCCAGACACAGATAAGAGGGCAAGCAGCCTCTGTGTCGGGAGGCTGTGCCTCTGGTCGTCATGGACGTGGTGCATCCTCTGCAGGGGCACGCTTGTTCAATCTAACTGGTGCTGGCCGTTTTAAGCAGCAGCAACATACAGAGGATTTGGTGGATTGGCTAACCAGGCCATCCTTATCCTCCGAGTCCTCTGCCAACCAGGCTTGTAGTGGTTTACAGTCCACCTCAGCTATCAAAGCATCTAATGCAGCCTCCATGTCCACAGCTACTCCTGCCGTAGCCTCACCAACATACACGGAGGATTCAGCTGAATTGATTGACTACAATGACAGTGACATGCTGCTTGAGGATGCACAGCAACTACAGTGCTCTGATTCAAACTCTGAGGTTGAGGAATGGAGTATAATCAACCTAGAGGAAAGGAGGTGCCAGTGACAAACAAATAACTGGCACTCATGTTCCTCCAGCAGCTGCAGCATACTGCCAAGTTGGCTCCAGTGATGAGGAGATAGGGGGTGATGGCGATGATGAGGTCACTGACTCCACCTGGGTGCCTGAGGAGTCAAGTGAGGAGGAGGAGGAGGCACAACAAACACGAGGCACAACGTCCTCTATGAGAAACCGTAGCCAGTCCAAGGCATCAGAAGTCACAGCTCCTCAGGTGCAGAGCGCTGTTGTTTCAAAGCACATGTACAGGAAGTCTGCTGTCTGGGAGTTATTTAAGAAATGCGCAGCAGACCGCACGATTGCTATTTGTAATCTCTGTCAGATGAGGATCAAGCATGGGAAAGACATTAGACACTTGGGTACCATGTGCTTGAGGCGACATATGACCACCTGCAACGCATCCCGTTGGCACAACACTTTGCATAGGTCCTCCTCCTCATCTGTCTCTACCCATTGTTTGTCCTGCCATGTCATTGCCTACAACTTCCACTGACAGGGATGATGCTACAGTAATGGGTGTACCAGGGCCTTCCTCAGAATGTGACAGCATCCCATCAGCTGCAGATTTACCCAGTCAGATTACGTAGCCCCAGCTGCTGCAGCATAAGTGTCAGGCCTTACCCTTCGGGCAGGGGGTCTCCGGCATGCCGGGCTTCATGGCAGTGGGCCAGCAGTGCGGGGGCCTCGGCCGGCGGCACCGGGTGGTCCGCCACGCGGTGCTAGTGGCGCTCCGGCATTGGTGGGGGGCCTGGTCCGGGCTCTTTCCCTGACTGGCTCTGGTGGGTGGGGGCAGTGCCTGGTGGGGACACCAAACATGGCCACCACCATGCGTTCCTGGTAAGGGGGCGTGGCCTCCCGCAGGAGCCTGATGGTTGCTGGGGAAGGCGTGGTGTCCCCAGGGGCGTGTCCCCTGCTGGGGCTGGCGGGGGAGGGCCAAAGAATCCAGGCTATCCCTTGCTCCAGGAGGGGGCGTGGCTGGAGGATGGAGACTTCCCTGCAGGAGGTGTGTGCTGGCCAGGGGGTCCTATTTAAACCCAGAAGTCCAAGGGAGAGACATCTGATTGTCTTCTCCTGGTTTCCAGTTTCCTCCTGGTTTTGCTTGCTGTGGTTCATGTGGTATCCTGAAACTGCTGCTTTATTCATTCTTGTGTATCTGATGTTCTGCACAGTAAAAGGCTATAAAGCATTCTGGTCTCCTCATTCGTGGATCATGACAGTTAGAAAATATATAGTCCCAACCATCCCCAAGCACAGCGTCTAAATGCCAGCTGAGCAAAATTACTCGCAATACAGCTGCTGCCTTTCCAGCTGGTGGACTCTGCTTCCTTCCGTGAATTTGCCGAATGTGCTGTACCACAGTGGCAGGTTCCAAAACGCCATTTATTTTCGCGCAAGGCCATTGCAGCACTATACCAGCACGTGGAAGACAATATTATGGAGTCATTGGGAAAGACAGTCAGCAGCAAGGTGCACATTACTTTTGACACATGGTCCAATAAGCATGGAGAGGGCCATTACATTTCCTTCACGGCACACTGGGTAACTCTGCTTACAGCTGGGAGGAATCCAGGATGGGGCTCTGAGCTGGAGCTTGTTCATCCACCACGCCTCCAGAAAACTGCTTATATGAGATCTGTCTGCTCCACCACCTCTTCCTCCTCCTCCTTCTCTGTCTCTGGCGAAGTGGCAGTTAAACCGACGTGTGACAGGGGCTATGCAACGGCTCAAGCAAAAAGATGCCATACTGTGTTTGAGTTGGTTTGTTTAGGGGACAGGAGCCACCCCGGGCCAGAAATTCTGTCAGCTCTGCAGGGGCAGGAGCAGAGATGGTTAACACCATGCCAGCTTCAGCTGGGAATGGTCGTCTGTGATAATGGCAGCAACCTTCTCTCCGCCCTACTCCTGGCTAAATTGAGGCATGTACCATGCCTAGCACACATCCTAAATCTAGTGGTGCAGCGTTTCCTAACTAGGTACCCAGTGCTGGCAGAGCTTCTCAGCCAGGCCAGAAAAGTCTGCAGCCACTTCAGACGGTCATTCCCAGCAAGTGTTCACCTGGCAGAAATTCAAAGAGAATTCCACCTTCCCACAAACCGTCTGATCTGTCACATGCCCAACAGGTGGAACTCGACATTGCAATGCTGCAGCATCTGCACAAGCATCAGAGGGCCATCAATGAGTACCTGTGTGAGTATGGCACAAGGACAGGTTAAGGTCAACTTGTTTTTTTTTCACCCCAGCAGTGGCCGATGATCAAAGGTACATGCACTGTACTGTCACCATTTGAGGAGGCAAAGAGGATAGTGAGCAGGGACAGTGCATGCATCAGTGACACAATTTCTTTAGTGTTCCTGCTGGAGCGCACTCTGCTGGGAATTATAGATGTGGCACTAGAGGCAGAGCAGCAGGCGGAAGAGAAGGCCTTCCCTAGCTCTCAAGGCCCCAGTCTTTATGCAGACAGCATTCCTGCGGTTCCTCAGATCAGACAGGAGGAGGATGAGTAGGATGAGGAGGAGGAATATTTAAGTCGTGGGTAGGGATGAGGTGTGTCACATACTTCCATAAAATTTCTGTGAATTGTAATCTGTGTCTTCTCAGTCACTGACAGTCAGCTATCAGGGGGTGTGCTAAACTGCTAAATAAATGATGATTCGGGGTAGTTTAGCCAATTCAGTTGTTGTATCAGGTGCACCAGCATTCACACCTTCCATTTCAAAAACATTACTCAATTTGTTTATCAAATGCACTCAATAAGAATAAACTTGATTTAGAAGTAATTTGTCTAATATTTTATCAGAGTCATTTGAATTAGTTTTCATTTGAAGGAATTAGCTGCTTTATTGAGAATGAAACTGATGTCCACACCACAAAATGCTTATATTACAAGTCCCATCAAATTAAGAGATCACAGTCACAATTAGTAGACTGACAAATAAATTTGTATATAGAAAACTTTAACAAAACACTGTAGGCCTCAGTCATTTTTACAATTGTTCTTTAGGATTTGCGACAGGACAGTGAAGCCACCAATATACAGGGAGATTTTAAGATAATTGCAACATAATATCCTCAGCTCAAAAAGTATTGTCAATTCATCAGATAGTAACAATGTCTAAATTAGCAGACAGGTAGATAAATTTATATATATGTAGAGAACAATACTTAAACACTGCAAGCCTCAATTGCTTTCACAATTATTCTTTAGGATTTTCAACAAAAAAGTGAAGCCGCCAATATGCAGGGAGGATTAAAAATAATTGCAAATTAATATCCTCAGATCAAAAAATAGTGTCAGTTTATCAGATTGTAGCTGCTTTCTTGAGAAATTGCTTTCACAATTGTTCTTTAAGATTTACAACAAGAAAGTGAAGCCGCCAATGTGCAGGGAGATTTAAAGATAATTACAACATAATATCCTTAGATCAAAAAAGTATTGTCAATTCATCAGATAGTAACAATGTCTAAATTAGTAGACTGACAAATAAATTGATTTACATGGATAAAACAATACTTAAACACTGCAAGCCTCAATTGCTTTCACGATTATTCTTTAGAATTTGCGACAAAAAAGTGAAGCCGCCAATATGCAGGGAGGATAAAAAATATATATATTAATTGCAACACGGTCACAATTAGTAGACTGACAAATAAATTGATTTGTATGAAGAGAACATTAATAAAACACTGCGAGCCTCAATTGCTTTCACAATTGTTCTTTAAGATTTGCGACAAGAAAGTGAAGCCGCCAATATGCAGGGAGGAAAAAATATATGCAACATAATATCCTCAGATTCAAAAAATAGTGTCAGTTTATCAGATTGTAACAATGCCTAAATAAACTTATCTAAGGTGCCCTGTACATTCAATATGAAACACCGCTAATTAATCTACACACTTGTATTTAGAGCCAAACAAAACACCTCCTCAGGTATGTTGAGTCACCAGTATCGACAGATAGATCTTTAAGCTGTCACAAACAACCATACATAAATATTGGAAGCCTCATAGGCAAAATATTTAATAATTTTACAGAACTTGTTAACATCTTATTGATGATAGAAATGTATCATTCTGCTATATTAGCATGAACCTGCTCAACGCGCGTTTCCTTGCCGCACTAGCAGCAGTTTCATCAGGAGCTCTGGTAATCCTCCTTTCGGAGTCCATCTAAATAGTTTTCTAAGGCAGATTCGTAATCAACGATAATTGGGTTCAGCTACTCATCTCCAAACAGAATAGTACGGGTCACTATGAGGATCAAATATGTTTAACCCTTTCGCTGCTGAGGCTTTTCCCGCCCCTGTGCTGAGGTCATTTTTTACCTGTTTTGCGCATCATGTTTAAACGTGTTTTGAAGGCTTATTTTAGTATATGACACCGACATATTATATATCGTTCTTTCCGTCAGACTCGGTAGATTCATAATATGTCATTATTATATGTATACGTTATGTCATGTCTGTATATTATAACAAAAAATGCAATAAAATATGTATTTTCAATAATTTACAACGTGTAAAGTGTTTTTTTCCACATTTTAACATGCGAGCAATTGCGGTTATATTTTGTATGGGGTGCGCTTGTTAAAAAAATTAGAGATGGGGTCTCGTTACATTTTTTTTTGGGGAAAATGACACTATTTTTAACAAACGCACCGCATACAAAAATCGTTAGTGCAGCATCATTGTTCACATTATAATTGAAATGGGAACAATATTGCTGCATTAACAAACCCAAAAAAATAAAAAAAAAGTGTTTATTTTTTTTTAATTTTTTTTTTAATTTTTTTTTATTTTTATTTTTCATTTTTTTTTTTTTTTACAAATTTTTTAACTTTCATGTTTGGTATCGTTGGAACGGCCATGCTCTGGCCGATCCAACGATATCAAAATTTAACCCCTAGCTGCCACGGATCGGAGATAGGGAGTTCATTGGAACTCCCTATCTCCACAGTTGGTGGCAGTTAGGGGTTAACTGTAGGACTGGCGTCATCGTGCTGCGCACGATGACGCCAGTCCTCTGGGGGAGTTCCGGAAGCTTGGCCGACATCCAAGATGTCGGCCAGCTCCCGGAAGGATCGCGAATCAGCGCTTTTCAGCGCCGATTTGCGATCCAGCTCCCCAGGGGTTAATGCCAGGCATCATTTGGAAGGGCAGGCTGTGCCCTTCCAAATGATGCCTGGGTTAAGCCCCTGTGTGCCACCGATCGGGAGGGAGAGAGGTCCGAAGGACCTCCCCCCCTCCCTTTCAGGCGCCTCCTCCGCACATGCGGGGGGGCGCCTGAATTAGGTGTCATCGCGCCCCCGCGATGACACCTAATGTTGGCGGCTGCTGGTCTGGATGCCGGGCTGACATCCAGGATGTCTGCCCGCACCGGAGGGGCCAGCGATCGGCCGGAACCCGGCCGAACGCTGACCCCGATGCGAGGACGCGCTCAGCGCGTCCTCCGCATACCAGCGGGAATGCTGAGGACGCGCTGAGCGCGTCCTTAGCATTCAAGTGGTTAAGCTAAACATAGTCAGCCATGCTTCGTTCCTCCACCATACATTCAAATCTCCCCTTAGCTCCAATCACATGACTGAAGTTACCTATTAAATCCACTGAACTAATTTAGAAGTTTTAAGACATACTTCACTACAAACAGAAAGCACATTCACGCCATATATCAAACAATATGAAAATATTGATCTTTTCTGTAGATTAGTATGCCAGGAAATAGAGGAGATTGAACTGAAAAACACGGATAAGAAAATGGATCAAAACCTCAATAAACATCAAAGAATTGCGCTAAATGAACTTTGCTCTAATGAAGAGATTATTATCAAGGCGGCGGACAAGGGGGGCAATATTGTAGTTATGTCAAAAGAAGGGTATGAAAAAATGACCTTAAAAGTACTCAATGACGAGACCACATATAAACTTCTAACATCTGATCCTACCCAAAGATTCCTGAGCGAGTTAAAGCAACTATTGGAAGTAGGGCTAACGGAAAATCTCCTCACTGAGAAAGAATTTAAATTCCTAAATAACAAAAACCCTACAATAGCAACGTTCTAAACCCTACCCAAAATACATAAAAATAAAGAAGTTCCACCAGGCAGGCCTATTGTGTCTTGAATTAATAATTTAACACAGACCTGTAGTCAATATCTCGATACAATACTCAAAAATTATGTGCAAGAGCTGCCCTCCTATTTACGTGATACCAAACAAACGCTAACCATTGTTAAAGATTTACAGACACCAGCATAATCATTTCTATGTAGTCTAGATGTTGAAGGACTCTATAGCTGTATCCCTCATAATGAAGGTTTGCAAAATGTAAGAACTTATTTGATGAAACATAGTTTATTTCCCTTGAAACAAATTGACTTCATTACCAAATTATTGAGGTTTGTGTTGACTCATAACTACTTTTTGTTTAAAAATAAGTGGTATATACAGTCACAAGGTACAATGATGGGAAGTCCCTGTGCTCCGACATATGCAAATTTATACTTGGGAACATGGGAGGAAGAATTTGTATATGATTCAAGAAATAATCCCTTCCTATCCAACATAATTCTATGAAAACGCTACATAGACGATATAATGGTGATATGGGGAGGCACAAAAGATGAATTTATTGACTTTAAGAATGTTCTGAATCAAAATCCCTATAACCTTAAATTTACTAGTGATATTCAATCACAGAAATTGAATTTTTTGGACATTGCGATCTCGAAAACGAGTAATGAAAAGGAGGGTGAAACGAGCTGATCCACAACAATCTATAAAAAGGAGACAGCTACAAATAGTCTTTTAAACTGGAAAAGTCACCATCCATTTCCACTGAAACGCGGTATACCTTATAGCCTATATTTAAGGTTTAAAGTTTCGCCCAATAATCACAAAACAGTTGAAACTTACAAATATGCCCCTAGAACCAACCGTAAAAATCTTAGGTCAGTCAGGTATAACCACACGAAAAAGGGGGTTAGAAAAAATAAACGAGGGGTTAGGGGGGGAGGTCCTGTAAAGAAAGGAAAGAAATAAAGAAAACTATTAAAACATCTAAACGAGAGGTAGTCTCTGTTTTAAGTAAAGGTGTTTTCAATTTGAGTAGTCGAATGCTAACTAAAGATGAGATTGGCGCCCTAAATAAAGGTCTAAAATTCGCCCCTAGCACTAAGATTGATAAATTCCATATGTTCATTGACCTTAAGAAATTTCAGAGAAATATGTGTCTTAAAATTTTTTTCCTTAAAAATCCTAGTGAAAGGACAGTAACTCACTCACATTTTTTCCACTCAGGTTTGAAAGAGGGTTCCTCGTTTTTTCCGAGAAACATGATCTCGGAGGAAATGAGGATCTTTGAGTATATGGTGATGGCGGATGTAAATAAGATCTATACACAAAAATTACAACCTAATCTTACTAAGGATGAAAGAAAAGTTTTGCTATCTCTTAAAAACGATTTGGATATCGTTATTAAACCCGCAGATAAGGGGGGCGGTATAGTTGTGATGAATAAAGAAGCTTACAATCAAGAAGCTTTACGACAATTAAATGATGGGTTTACATATCGGCCTTTGCCGTCCAATCCCATTCAAGTCGTAAAACTATTTAACTATTTAAGGAAGTTTGATGCAGGGACTAGGGGATCCAATTATAAGATCAAAGATCTAATAACATGCCATACTAAAAATGTTATTTATGTGCTACAGTGCCCATGTGGGAGAAATATGTGGGACAAACATCTCGGTCACTATATATTAGGATTAATGAACATCTTTGTAACATAGTTAGAGGCTATGATAAACATAGTGTCTCATCTCATTTTAAGGAACAACATGGGTGCAGCCCAAAGGGTATACAATTTATAGGGATAGAAAAAGTGAGACGGGATTGGAGGGGAGTATATATGAGTGCCAAACTCGTTAAGAATGAAATGCGGTGGATTTACCATCTCGATACACTGCTTCCGAATGGATTAAATGTAGATTTTGAGTTATGTCACTTTTTAAGATAATTTTCATTTTTCACTTTTATTTTTATTTTTATTTATTTTTATTTTTATTTTTATATTTATTTTTATTTTTATTTTTATTTCATTTTGATTTATTTTTATTTTTATTTTTATATTTATTTTTATTTTTATTTTTATTTCATTTTGATTTATTTTTATTTTATTTTATTTTTTCATTAAAATTGTTTTTACCATTCATACCCAGTTTTTTCTTTTTATTTATATATAATTGCTATGAGCGGAATATATAGTACTTATGAATATATTGCTAATTGGAGGTTTAAGTTATTATATATATCCACTGAGCTCATAATCGATATTCATTCCCAACTGAGCATGTTGTTTAACCAGCTTCCTCCATTACAGATTAATTGGTTTTTGTCCGCTGTTAAGCCTCAGAGTAATAAGAGACGATATAAGATTTATGATGCATGCGTGTCTCTCATCTGTTGTCGAGCGCGGACCGGCGCATGCGCAAATGCAGGCGTGATGACAGAGTCCCAACAGCCTCCGAAAACCGGAAGAAAAAACCGGAAGAGGAAATATGTCATGAACTATCGCCCATGAAGGGCTGAACCGCATACCATGTTTGACACGCACGCGGGGATTACGGTCCCGATTGGCCTGGCACTACTATAAATAAGGACATTACATATAACGAAGGATATCCGACTGACGAAGCTTGCAGTCTGAGCAAGTGAAACGCGTTTCGGATTTGGTATTTCTTTGTATTTTATTTACTTTTTTATTCTGTATTAAATCCCTTTTTTATCAACTATTGGATTACTGACTCCATCTATCCAGCGGGAATTCTGCACAAGAGGTGGGACCATCCTTAAGTGGTCCAAAGCCCCAATACTGAGCCACTCATTGGGAGGCTCATAAATTCGTGAGTAGATCGAACCATTATACATTGCCATCTTTCCTTTATTGGTACTGTGCCATGTGTTGTTCTCTTGTCCTTTAATTGAGGTCCGAAGCACCTTCATTGATTCTGACAATCTACACTCCGATTGATGGGAGAAGCCCCCCATAGAGGCTTAAAGGCGCATACCAAGAGCCTATAGGCTCTACGTTTGTGAGTGACCTTCTTCCATTATTAGATTAAACATAATTCAAATGCATAACTATGCTGCGCAATTTGTGATTCTTCTGGCCATCAAGCAATTGTGACATCATTTTGCCAACGAATTTATACCAATCTCATCCTTGCGCTCCCTTACGATTAAGTTTGTATTTTTTCCATTATTAAGGGTGGGTGACACACCTGTGGTGAGCTGCATATTTATACCATTAGACACTGTTTAACTGAATATAGCGCCAAGCAATATTAACTCCGGAAGGTGTTGATAATTTTTAATATATATATATTGCCCAGGCCAGCCCACATCATGCGTATATATATATATTGCCCAGGCCAGCTCACATCATGCATATATATAAATATATTGCCCAGGCTAGCTCACATCATGTGTATATATATATTGCCCAGGCCAGCCCACATCATGTGCATATATATATTGCCCATGCCAGCTCACATCATGCGTATATATATATATATTATATATATTGCCCAGGCCAGCTCACATCATGCATATATATATATATTGCCTAGGCTCAGGCCAGCTCACATCATGCGTATATATATTGACAAGGCCAGCTCACATCATGCATATATATATATATATTGCCCAGGCCTGCCCACATCATGCTCACAGACAGTCACAGATGCGCCATCATGGGTATATATATTGCCCAGGCTAGCTCACATTATGTGTATATATATATTGCCCAGTCCAGCACACATCATGCGTGTATATATTGCCAAGGCCAGCTCACATCATGCGTATATATATATTGCCCAGGCCAGCTCACATCATGCACACATATATTGCCCAGGCCCAGGCCAGCTTACATCATGCGCAAATATATATTGCCCAAGTCACCCCACATCATGCGTATATATATTGCCCAGGCCAAGGCCAGCTCACATCATGCACGTATATATATATTGCCCAGGCCAGCCCACATCATGCGTAAATAAATATTGCCCAGGCCTGCCCACATCATGCTCACAGACAGTCACAGATGCGCCATCATGCGTATATATATTGCCCAGGCCAGCTCACATCATGCATATATATATTGCCCAGGCCAGCTCACATCATGCATATATATATATATATATGCCCAGGCCAGCCCACATCATGCATATATATATTGCCCAGGCCAGCTCACATCATACATATATATTGCCCAGGCCCAGGCCAGCTCACATCATGCGTATATATATATATTGCCCAGACCAGCCCACATCATGTGTATATATAATGTCCAGGCCCAGGCCAGCTCACATCATGCGTATATATATATTGCCCAGGCCAGCCCACATCATGCGTGTATATATTGCCCAGGCCAGCTCACATCATGCATATATATATATTGCCCAGGCTAGCTCACATAATGCGTATATATATATACATATTGCCCAGGCCAGCCCACATCATGCGTATATATACTGCTCAGGCCAGCTCACATCACGCGTATATATATTGCCCAGGCCCAGGCCAGCCCACATAATGCGTATCTATATTGCCCAGGCCCAGGCCAGCCCACATCATGCGTATATATATATTGCCCAGGACAGCTTACATCATGCACATATATATTGCCCAGGCCCAGGCCAGCTCACATCATGCATATATATATATATATTGCCCAAGCCAGCCCACATCATGCGCATATATATTGCCCAGGCCCAGGCCAGCTCACATCTTGCGTATATATATATTGCCCAGTCCAGCTCACATCATGCGTATATATATATTGCCCAGGCTAGCTCACATCATACATATACTAGATGGGCCGAAAGGTTCTTATCTGGCGACATTTTTCTATGTTTCTATATATATATTGCCCCAGGCCAGCCCACATCATGCGTATATATATCTATTGCCCAGGCTTGCCCACATCATGCTCACAGACAGTCACAGATGCACCATCATGCGCATATATATTGCTGAAGCCAGCTCACATCATGCGTATATATATATATTGTCCAGGCCCAGGACAGCTAACATCATGCGTATATTACATAGTTACATAGTTATATAGGCTGAAAAAAGACATGCGTCCATCGGGTTCAGCCTCTCCCACATAACCTACTGCTGTTGATCCAAAAGAAGGCAAAAAACCCAGTCTGAAATGCTTGCCAATATGCAACATACTGGGGAAAAAATTCCTTCTTGACCCCAGAATGGCAGTCAGATTTCTCCTTGGATCAAGAAGCTTTTACCCACATATTAAATATTATAACCCTTAATATTCTGTGTCTGCAGGAAGTCATCCAGTCGTTTTTTAAAAGTCTGTACAGACTCTGACCCAACCACCTCAACAGGCAGAGAATTCCACAGCTTTATTGTTCTCACCGTAAAATAACCCTTCCTATGCTTTAAGCTAAATTTTCTTTCTTCCAGTCTAAATGGATGACCCCTTGTCCTATGTATAGTCCTGTTAATGAATAGGTTATCAGACAATGGTTGATAATGGCCCCGTATATATTTATATAAGGTTATCAGATCCCCTCTAAGGCGCCTTTTCTCTAAACTAAACAGGTTTAAGCTTGTTAGTCTTTCCTCATAACTTAACCCTTCCATTCCCCTTATTAATTTAGTTGCCCGTCTCTGCACTTTTTCTAGCGATATAATATCCTTTTTTAAGACAGGTGCCCAAAATTGCACGGCATATTCAAGGTGCGGCCTGGACCATTGATTTATACAGAGGCAAAATTATGTTTTCATCCCGTGAGTGAACTCCCCTTTTAATGCATGCCAGTACTTTGCTGGCCTTGGCGGCTGCTGTTTGACATTGCACATTGTTACTTAGTTTGAAGTCTATGATTATTCCCAAATCCTTCTCCTGCTTGGATTTCCCTAACTCCGTACCATTTAGGGTATAAATTGCTTGTGTGTTCTTCACTCCAAAGTGCATAACTTTGCATTTATCTAGATTAAATCTCATCTGCCATTTAAGTGCCCAGTCCCCCAATCTATCTAAATCCCTCTGCAGCGAAGTAACATCCTGCTCACATTGTATTACTTTTCCTAGCTTTGTGTCATCTGCAAACACTGATACATGACTTTCAATGCCTATCTCAAGGTCATTTATAAATAAATTGAATAGTATTGGTCCTATAACAGACCCCTGAGGGACACCACTTACCACTGGTGTCCATCTTGAAAATGTACCATTTATGACCACTCTCTGTACCCTATCTTTTAGCCAGTTTTCTATCCAAGAACAAGTATTTTCATCTAGACCATTTTTTCTTAATTTAAATAGTAACCTTTTGTGTGGAACTGTGTCGAAAGCTTTGGCAAAATCTAAGTAAATCACATCCACTGCGACCCCCTGATCTATACTTCTACTTACTTCCTCATAGAACGTAATTAGGTTAGTCTGACATGATCTGTGTTTCATGAAACCATGCTGATTTTTGCCAATTACATTATACCTCCCAATAAATTCCTGAATACTATCCCTTAGTAACCCCTCGAATACTTTCCCAGCCACAGATGTTAAGCTCACAGGTCTATAATTCCCAGGCACAAATTTTAAACCTTTCTTAAATATAGGGACCACGTCAGCTTTTCTCCAATCCTCCGGTACTATTCCTGAAAGAAAAGAATCTTGAAAGATTAAGAACAGAGGTTTACATATTTCAACACATAGCTCTCTTAGTACTCGCGGGTGAATTCCATCTGGCCCTGGGGCTTTATTAACATTCACATTGTTTAATTTGTGTAAAACCTTGTCCTGAGTCAACCAGTCACTTTGTATTAGTAAGTTTTTATTAATGAATTTCATGTCTCCTGTTATAGGTTTCTCTTTGATAAATACTGAAGAAAAATAATCATTTAAAATTTCTGCCTTATCCTGATCTTCAGTTAACAATACCCCTGACTCAGATTTTAGTGAACCTACATTTTCACTCTTGGGTTTTTTAGAATTTATGTACCTAAAGAATCTATTAGGGTTGGTCTTGCTCTCTTTGGCTATTTCTTTTTCATTTTCTAGTTTAGCCCATCTAATCGCATTTTTACATGCTTTATTGGCTGCCCTATATGCTTTATAGGATGCCTCAGATTTATCAAATTTAAAAGCTTTAAATGCCTTCTTTTTATTTTTCATTTCCTTAGTTACCTTCCTACTAAGCCACATTGGTTTCAGTCTGTTTCTTTTATATTTATTAACCAGTGGAATATATTGTGACGTGTACTTTTCTAGTGTTAGTTTAAAGATATTCCACTTATCCTCAGTGTTTTTCCCGTGAAAGAGTTTCTGCCAGTCAATGACATTGAGAGCTTCCTTTATTTTAATAAAGTTGGCCTTTTTAAAATTATATTTTTAGCATGCCCCTTATGAATGTGTTTTTTTGAGTTTATTTCAAAAGTCACCATGTTATGGTCGCTGTTTCCCAACTGTTCCTTTACATTAATATTTGAGAAAAGATCCACATTATTTGTTATAACCAGGTCCAGACAGTTATCCTCTCTAGTTTGTGTTTCTACCAGTTGTGACATGAAGGTATCATTTAAAATGTTCAGAAACCGGATTCCCTTTGCTGAATTACTAGTCCCACTATCCCAATTAATGTCCGGGTAATTAAAATCTCCAATAATTAAAGTGCTACCATGATGTGCAGCCTTCCTAATTTGCTCTAACAGTTGTTCTTCCTCATCATTATCTATATTAGGTGGTTTATAGCATATGCCAACCAATAATTGACTTCCCTGTTTATTCCCCAACGAAATATTTACCCATAAGGATTCCACATTTCCCTCATCGCTTTCCAGTTGTGTAATATTAGGCTTTAAATCCTGATTTACATATAAACATACTCCACCCCCTTTCTTATGTTTCCTATCCTTTCTAAACAATGTATAACCGTTTAAGTTTACAGCCCAGTCATGTGTTTCGTCCCACCATGTTTCTGTTATTCCTATAATGTCGTATTGCTTAGTGTATGCTATTACCTCTAGTTCCCCCATCTTGTTATTGAGGCTCCTTGCATTAGCAAGCATACATTTAAATGTTGTCTCTACCCACACATGCTGAATGCGACTTTACATTACATGCCTCCACTGTTCTTACATTACCCATCCCCCCGACTCCACCCCCCTTAGTCTGAACTGAAACCCTTCCGCTATCTGCTCTGTCTCCATTTTGTAAGATACTGTATCCCTCCCCCCTTCCACTAGTTTAAAGTCTCCTCCAACCTTTTAACCATCCTCTCCCCTAGCACAGCAGACCCCTTTCCATTCAGGTGCAATCTATCACAACTATACAGATTGTACCCCAGTGCAAAATGAGCCCAGTGCTCTAAAAACCCAAAGCCCTCCTTCCTGCACCAAGCTTTAAGCCACGCATTGACCTCCCTAATCTCCCGCTGCCTTTCCACTGTAGCACGTGGCACAGGTAGGATCTCAGAAAATACTACCTTGGAGGACCTCTTCTTCAGTTTACTTCCTAATTCCCTGAAATCATTCTTCAGGTCCTTCCATCTTCCACTTACTTTGTCATTGGTACCAATATGGACCATGACAGCTGGGTCATCTCCAGCCCCTCCCAATAATCTATCAACTCTGTCAACCACATGCCTAACACGGGCACCCGGCAGACAGCAAACTGTCCGGTTAAGGCGATCAGCGCGACAGATTACCCTGTCTACTCTCTTAATAATAGAGTCCCCTACCACCACAACCTGTCTAGGCTTACTTGCCCTCTTTATCCCTCCCTTACTTGGTGGGCTGATCCCCCGGCTGTTAGAGGGAGCAGCCTCCAGTACTGCTACACCTGAGCTGCTGCACCCAACATCTTCGCTCAAGGGGGCAAATCTGTTGGTGTGCGCAAGATCAGGACTAGCCAACCTGTTCCTCTTCCCTCCCCCCCTGATACCACGTGTCACTGACACCCAGCTACCAACCTGTTCCCCGGTTAACTCCACTCCTCCCACACCCCTAGATTCCTCAACTATACTTTGCTCCGTGAGAAGCAGGCTCCTTTCAAGATTGTCAATCTGCCTCAGCGTTACGATTTGCCCTTCCAGATCTCCAATATGAGCTCCCAGAAGAGCTACACGTTCACACTTGCTACAGAGATATGGACCCTGGAAGGATTCCTCCAGACATGCATACATGCAGCAGGAAGTGCACTGGGTCAAACCTTCAAGCTTGCTAACACTCATACCTAAAACAAGATAACAAATATATAAACAACAATTGATACCTGTTATTTAAACTCCTGTTTTTAACTCCACTTGAAAATAGCCCACTTAAAAGTAGACCACCTCAAGCCCCTGTGAGCAAGCTCAGTGAGCTGCCATTGAGATTATGTAGCCATACAAGTAAAATCACCTGACAGGCTACACGCCCCCAATTAACAAGTCACCACAATATATATATATTATCCAGGCCAGCTCACATCATGCATATATATATATATTGCCCAGGCCAGCACACATCATGCATATATATATATTGCCCAGGCCAGCCCACATCATGCGTATATATATTGCTCAGGCCCATGCCAGCTCACATCATGCATATATATATATTGCCCAGGCCAGCCCACATCATGCATGTATATATTGCCCAGGCCAGCTTACATCATGCGTATATATATATTGCCCAGGCCAGCTCACATCATGCGTATATATATATATATTGCCCAGGCCAGCCCACATCATGCATATATTGCCCATGCCCAGGCCAGCGAACATCATGCGTATATATATTGCCCAGGCCCAGGCCAGCCCTCATCATGCATATATATATTACCCAGGCCAATCCCCTGGTGGAGATAGGGGGTTCATTTGAACCCCGATAACTCCAGGCAGCTAGGGGGTCATGGAGGGTGTCAATCGATATTCCTGAGCATGGCCTTTCGAATGATACCCAACATGACCAGGTATAAAGTAAAAAAAAGAAAAAAGAAAATAAAAACATGTTTTTTTTGTGTGTTATTTTTATTAATGCAGCAATATTGTTAACATTTCAATTATAATGTGAACGATGATGCACTAATGATTTTTTTCTATGGGGTGTGTTTGCTATAAATCACGTAATTCGCCCCACAAAATGTAACAAGTCCCCATTTCTAATTTTTGTACAAGCGCACCCCATAGAATACATAACTGCAAACGCTCATGTGCTAAAATGTGAAAAAAAACACTTTACACACTGCAGATGATTAAAAATTCTATTTTTATTGCATTTTTTGTCATAATATACAGCCAGGACATGACGTATACATATAAAAATGATATATTATGAATCTGCGGAGTCTGCCGGAAAGAACGATATATAATACAAGGTGGAAAGCCTGCCCAGAGGGCAGTCTATTGTGGATATACTTCCCCAGCTCGTGGATACTGCCCCAGCTCATGGATATTGCCGCAGCACGTGGATACTGCCCCAGCTCGTGGATATTGCCCCAGCTCGTGGATATTGCCCCAACACGTGGATACTGCCCCAGCACGTGGATATTGCCCCAGCTCTTGGATATTGCCCCAGCACGTGTATACTGCCCCAGCTCGTGGATATTGCCCCAGCTCTTGGATACTGCCCCAGCTCGTGGATATTGCCCCAGCACGTGGATACTGGCCCCCAGCTCGTGGATATTGGCCCCCAGCTCGTGGATATTGCCCCCCAGCTCATGGATACTGCCCCCCAGCTCATGGATACTGCCCCCAGCTTATGGATATTGGCCCCCAGCTCATGGATATTGGCCCCCAGCTCATGGATATTGGCCCCCAGCTCGTGGATATTGACCCCCAGCTCGTGGATACTGCCCCCCAGCTCATGGATATTGCCTCCCAGCTCATGGATATTGCCTCCCAGCTTATGGATATTGGCCCTCAGCTCGTGGATATTGACCCCCGGCTCGTGGATATTGCCCCCCCCAAGCTCTCATGGATACATACCCCAGATCAGACCCCAGACCAGACATGGGGCGGCTGTTCGAATGCTCTATCGGCATTCGGACAGCCGCCCCATGAGCTCCGCCGTCCGCGCCATACTTACCTTTCCGAGCGGCACCGGGGAAGTGAAAGTTTCCCCGCTTCCGGTCTTTGAAGGACCCAAGCCGCGGTCACGTGACCGGGGCTTGGGTCCTTCAAAGAGCGGAAGCGAGGGAACTTTCCCTTCGCCGCTCGGTGGACGGGTTGGATGCACACAGCAGCCGGGTAGAGGCTGCGCTCGCAGCCTCTACCCGGCTGCCGCACCCATCCAACCCCTGAGCGGCAGAGGGAACTTTCCCTTCGCCCCTCGGGGGTTGGATGCGCGCGGCAGCCGGGTAGAGGCTGCGAGCGCAGCCTCTACCCAGCTGCTGTGTGCATCTTGTAACCGTCGCGGCGAGCCGGCAGCCAGCTCGTGCCGTGGCGGTTGCATGTGTGCGCAACCAACCGCCGCTGGTTGCGCGCGCATGCGCAGAGTAAGGCTTGGCGACGGACACGCCATGCCTTACTCAATTATAGTATAGATGTCTGGGTTATTTAATAAAATGTGGTTTCAAATCGCATTTAAACATGATGAGCGAAAGCGGTAAAAATTAGCTGAGCACACAGCAGTGAAATGCAGCATATTAGAGGAAGATTTAGTAGAGAAATTAACACTTCTCAGAAGCAGACTCCACACCCTCAGTATAGGCTACATACAGTACATACAATGTATCAAATTCATTAGACCAGACTAAAAACACCTGTTGTTTACCATTTGAGAACACAGGTCATTTAGAGGTGAGAATCTTTGCACTTACACATTAGTTTTTAATTCAATATCTAATAAACAGTTGCTTATAATATTCTGCAGTAAAGTGTCTCTTTATTTCTAGATTTTTTAGTATTTTTTAAGCATTTTTTATACTTTTTTCAAAAAAAAATTGCGAACTCGGACCGAACACGCCAAAAAGTTCGTAGTTCGCAATCTTGCAAACAGCCAAAGTTCGAATCGAAGTCCGAACTGATCAAACCGAACAGCTCATCCCTACTCCTTACTAATTGAGCAATATAGACAAGCCTTGGTTGTCCTACTATATATTGCAACCACTACATGACCAGACATTGCAGCTTCCATGTTTCTTCTCTGCAGACTTGTAAGTGAGCCATGTCAAAGGGACTGGACTTCAATGAAGAGGGTCATGAGGTATCTCAAACAAACAAAGGACATGAAAACTGTCTGCAACAGGTGACTTGAATCTCATAGGATATGTGGACTTTGATTGGGCAGGTGACCTCTATATTTGTAAATCAACAAGTGGTTACTTGTTCAATTTAGGAAACAGTTCTATATAGTTGCTTGAAGATCTTGGAGAGCCAATGTCTCAGCCTACAGTCTTATATGAAGACAATCAAGGATGTAATTAACTTGCAAACAGTGAGAAGATGAATGCAAGAACCAAGCATCATCATTACATCCATGATTTGATGGAACACAATGTGATTGTGCTTACATACTGTGAGACTGATAACATGATTGCTGATGCTATGACAAAACCGCTTGCAAGAAACAGATTTGTTGAATTTAGATCCAAAATGGGATTATTATTATATGGCGTAGTTGTTGAGTGGAGGTGTTATAATACTGTACTCATATAGTTTAACGCAACAATTACTGTTTATATGATATATGTGCTATATACTGTTTAGACTGTAAATGGCAATGTTTATAGATTTTATTATTTAGTACTCTGTGGTATGTTCCGAACTCTATGGTATATTTTGTTGTTCCAGAAGATTAAACAGACCTGCAGGGTGAACTGCAGCCATGCTCTAAAGAAGATAAAACTGTACAGTTTATTTCTGTTCAGCCTTAAATAATTTTCCGATAGGTTTGCTGGTCTCCGGCTTGTGGACCAGACCCGGACCTGTTACATCATCCATCCTTTCTCTTCAGTGAAGCTGATCCGCAGCAGCCTTCCTTCTCTTACAACCCTCATCCAGAACTTGAGTGAGGGCTGTATAACTATCTCTCCTGAAACAGACACAGCTTAGTGCAGGGAATATGAAGAATGATATTTAATTTGAAATGGGGAGCAGTTATATGGGAAACAGGGAGGCGAAAGGTGAAATGACATAATCAACACAATATATTGTCTACATGAGGGGGGTGTGCATTCCTTCAGGAAATTCTGAAACCTGGGTGGAAGGCTATAGTGCTGTTGGAGGAATAAGAGAAGGCAGGTAAGTTCCGAAGGTTAGTTGGCATAGCTCCACGAGCTCCCTATCCATCCATAAAGAGAAGGCATGTGGAGAGTAACTCTCTGGGAATTCATGGTTGTGGAATACAGGCATCAGGGATGAGATTGAGGATGAAAATTCATCCTTCTCCCCACTCTGGCACCATAGAAAAATAGAATGTGGAAGTGGAGTTGGTGTGGGTCTGTGGGAGATGTTCATCTCTAAGCCACATCTTCATAGAATGCACTCATCCAAACAGGGAGAGTCTTAGTTCGGACCAGGCATCAAGCATTTTATGAAGCTGCAGTAGTAAGTGACCATAATTGACCCAAGAAGTCCAGCCAAGGTCGGAGTCCAAATAGAGCATGCAGTAACAACACCAGAAAAACGGCACTCGCATGAACCAACGACCTCCTAACTGCTAAAAAACACGGCCACTATTCTATTCTCATCCTGCTCGACCTCTCGGCTGCTTTTGACACTGTTGACCACCCCCTCCTTCTACAGACCCTCAACTCTCTGGGTCTCGGTGACACAGCACTCGCTTGGGTCGAATCCTATTTATCCAACAGGTCCTTCTGTGTGTCCTTTGCTGGAAACTCCTCCTCCTCATTGCCTCTATCTGTTGGTGTACCTCAAGGCTCTGTCCTTGGTCCTCTGCTCTTTTCCATCTACACCTCCTCCCTGGGCAAAATCATCAACAGCTTTGGCTTCAATTACCACCTCTACACTGATGACACTCAGATCTACCTCTCTACCCCTGATCTCTCTCCCCCTGTCCTTTCAAAAGTCAGTGACTGTTTATCTGGCATCTCCTCCTGGATGGCCTCCCACCACCTAAAGATCAACATGTCAAAGACTGAACTCCTACTTATTCCTCCCTCCAATGCCTCCCCACCTCCTGACTTCTCTATCACGGTGGAGGGTATCACCATTTCCCCATCAAACCAAGTTCGCTGTCTTGGAGTTACACTTGTCTCTGCTCTTTCCTTCATCCCCCACATCCAGTCTCTTTCCTCCTCCTGCCGCTACCAACTGCATAATATTTCCAGAATTCAGCCATTTCTTACCGCTGTCACCACAAAACAACTCATACACGCCCTGGTAATCTCCCGACTCGACTATTGCAATAATCTCTTATCTGGTCTCCCTCTGTCCCGCCTCTCCCCCCTACAATCCATCCTGAAGGCCTCCGCCAGGCTAATTCCCCTCACCCGCCGCTCTGTCTCTGCCGCTCCCCTCTGCGAGTCCCTTCACTGGCTCCCCATCCACTGCAGAATTAAGTTCAAAATCCTTATCCTTACCTACAAAACCCTCACTAGCTCCCCACTACCTGTCCTCACTAATCACCAAATACACCCCGGCCCGCTCCCTAAGGTCAAACAGTGACCTGTGCCTAGCTTCTCCCCGCATCACCTCTTCCCATGATAGACTGCAGGATTTCTCATGTGCAGCCCCCACTCTCTGGAACGCTCTCCCTCGTACTGTCAGACTTTCCCCTAACTTCTCTTCCTTCAAACGCTCCCTTAAAACGTTCCTATTTAGGGAAGCCTACCACCCAACTCACTGACGCAACCATCAATCACTCTCACCTTACAGTCCTCTCCTCCTGTTTCCAACCCCAACCCTCCTAGATTGTGAGTTCCTACGGGAATAGGGCCCTCATCTCCTCCTGTACTGTTTGTCAAATGTTGTTCAATGTATTGTAACCCTGTCTATAAAGTGCTTATTGTACAGCGCTGCGGAATATGCTGGCGCTTTATAAATAAAGAATAATAATAATAATAATAATAATAACCAATAAATCCCTGATTCAGCAGTGGAACCTCCTGATGTAGGAGCTACAGGTGTACACATACAAACACTTCATAGCGTAAAACTAGCAATTTTAGTACAATGAATTAAAAAGATGAAACCACTAACAAGATAAGTGGCAAACAATGCATAACATCTGTGTGCAAAACAGCATATGAATAAAACCTCCGATAGTAACCGCACCTCTCGATGGAACAGCCAATATTCACCGCACCAATCGATAGAACAGCCTGGGAGATCTCCATGTAGGATGAAAACCAAAAGAAATCCAGCCGTCAAATGGTGTATTACGGGAGCAGCACATCCAACAGGACCAGTAGGTAAATAAAAAGGGTAATGCCAGTTGCGGAGTCGGCCAGCTCTATGCACCTCATCTAGCAACTTCCTTAAGAGTAGGGATGAGCCGAACACCCCCGTGTTCGGTTCGCATTCGAACTCGAACAATTTCAAAAGTTCGAGTTCGAACTCGAACACAAACCAAACTCAATGCAAGTCAATGGGACTCAAAAGTTCGATTTTTAGAGTGCCCTCCAAGAGGGCATATATGCAAGATATTTGCCATAAAAGGTGTATGGGGGTCCAGGTAGTGCCCTGGGGACAGGAAACGAGGACAAAGAGTAAAAAAATATACGTTTTTAAAGGAACAGTGAGTTTCCATAAAATAAGGGTTAAAAATAAAAACGAAAAAATTCCTTCAAATATCGTGCCTAGGAGGTCCCCATAACCTGCCCGTGAAGTGGTGGATTTGTCGGATATATAGAAACATCGCCATCAGAGACCCACACACGACACCTAGCCACCCTTAAGGGGTTAAAATGCACAGGGACTGGCTACTATCCTGTTAGATGAGGGAATGTATTATATGTATAAAGCAAGGTATATATGGCAATGGATAGTCAGAGACTCTAGGGACTCAGCTTGTACGCTTTATGATAGACATTTTCACGTTGTGTTGTGTTACTGATGCAGAAGCAGCAAGCCCTTCCACCACGCTTGCATCAAAACTATAGATCTAACACAATAATAATTGTATGCTCACATAGGCCCTTCGGGAGAGGTACATGACATACAAATACTGGAATATTACGTTTAAATCTAAGGAGTGTGATAAAGATTTTATTAAGCCCTTGGTGACAAATGACGTAACATCTACATCATTAATGATTGGCTTTACAGAGCCCTGGTCCTTAAGGGGTTAAACAGCATATCAGAGCAAACATAGAAACATAGAGAAATGTCGGCAGATAAGAACCTTTCGGCCCATCTAGTCTGCCCAATTACATGGATACTTAACCTGGATTTATCTTTTGTTTAGGATAGCCTTATGCCTATCCCATGCTTGCTTAAATTCAATCACTGTTTTGGCCTCTACCACTTGAACTGGAAGACTGTTCCATGTATCCACCACCCTCTCAGTAAAATAATGCTTCCTGATGTTACTTTTAAACCTTTGCCCCTCTAATCTAAGACTATGTCCTCTTGTTTTGCTATTTTGTTTCCTTTTAAATATACTCCCTTCCTCTACCTTGTGGATTCCCTTTACGTATTTAAATGTTTCTATCATATCTCCTCTGTCTCGTCTTTTTTCCAAGCTGTACATGTTAAGATCATTAAGCCTTTCCTGGTAACTTTTCTCCTTCAAGCCGTACACCATTTTAGTAGCCCTTCTCTGAACTCTCTCTAAGATGTCTATATCATTCTGGAGATACGGTCTCCAGTACTGCACACAGTACTCCAAGTGAGGTCTCACCAGTGCTCTGTACAGTGGCATGAGCACTTCCCTTTTCCTACTGCTAATACCTCTCCCTACACAACCAAGCATTCTGCTAGCATTTCCTGCTGCTCTATTACATTGACTACTTACCCTTTGTCAGGCACGTTCACGTACCCGAGGGTGGACGAACGGTTAGCCGTAAGGATAAACAGGAGCCTCGAGTGCTATAAAGAGATACCAGTCCTTGGAATGGCTGGGTTAAAGTAAATAGCGAGGGCTGCCCTGTAATCAGGCCAACACAAACCAAGGGTACGTAACGGTAGTGCCAGTATAACAAGAGTAACACAATGCGGTACCAGTCCTTAGAATGGCTGGGTTACGCAACAACAGGAGGTGAACCTATAAGGCAGAGACACACGAGGAGGACAGGAACCAGTCCTTAGAGTGGCTGGTGTAAACGCAGATAAGCACGGATAGTATATCAGGAACCAATTAGGTATAAGCGAAAACAGAGTCGAGTAACAAGCCGGGTCAAGGGGTATAGAGGTACACAAGTCGAGAGAGATAGCCAGGTCATACACAGTAATTCGTACAGAGTGAAATAAATGAGCACTTAAGGGTCAGACAAGCAAAACCACGAAAGGGCACTGAGGAATGGGAAAAGCAGGTTTAAATCTGGCGCCTTGCCTGCTGATTGGTCCTTCGCGGTCACATGGGGATAGGTGACGTCGCGCCGCCGGGAGGGCTAAATCCGGAACCGTCGGCGGCGCGCTCGCCTACAGCGCACGCACAGGATGCGAAGAGGACGCCGACCCCGGAGCCGGGAAGGAGGACGCCGGATCGGCGGCCTGGCGGGACGCCGGGTCGGCGGCGCCCGCTGAGCCCTGACACCCTTAGATCCTCTGAAATAATGACTCCTAAATCCCTTTCCTCAGATGTTGAGGTTAGGACTGTATCAAATATTCTATATTCAGCCCTTGGGTTTTTACGTCCCAGGTGCATTATCTTGCACTTATCCACATTAAAACTCAATTGCCACAGCTCCCACCATTTTTTTAGTTTACCTAAATCATTTGTCATTTGGCTGATCCCTCCAGGAACATCAACCCTGTTGCAAATCTTTGTGGCATCAGCAAAAAGACATACTTTTACATTAATACCATCTGCAATATCACTAATAAAAATATTAAAGAGAACGGGTTCAAGTACTGACCCCTGAGGTACCCCACTGGTAACAAGACCTTGTGCCGAATAAACTCCATTTATCACAACCCTCTGTTGCCTGTCACTCAGCCACTGCCTAATCCATTCAACCATATTGGAATCCAAGCTCAAAGATTGCAATTTATTGATAAGCCTTCTATGCGCAGCATTATCAAAAGCCTTACTGAAATCTAAATAAGCAATGTCTACTGCACCACCTGTGTCTATTATTTTTGTTACCCAATCAAAAAAATCAATAAGATTAGTTTGGCATGATCTCCCTGAGGTAAACCCATGTTGTTTCTGATCCTGTAATCTATGTGTTTTTAGATGTTCAACAATCCTTTCCTTTAACATGGTTTCCATTAATTTCCCCACTACTGATGTAAGACTAACTGGCCTATAGTTCCCGAATCCTCCCTACTACCCTTCTTGTAAATGGGTACAACATTTGCTAATTTCCAGTCTTCTGGGACGACTCCCGTTAACAAGGATTGGTTAAATAAATCTGTTAACGGTTTTGCTATTACATCACTGAGCTCTTTTAATAATTTAGGGTGTGTCCCATCAGGCCCCATTGACTTATTTGTCTTGACTTTAGACAGCTGCTGTAGAACCTCCTCCTCTGTAAACTGATATGTAAATGTCTCGTTAGTGTTTCCTCCTAACTGAGGTCCATTTCCTTCCTTTTCTTCTGCAAAGACTGATCAAAAGACAATTCTACAATACATAAAGGAGGCAGGCCAGTATTCCGGCAAATAGATACAGGAGGACCTGATGACTAGAGATTTTCTTTCATTTCAGATCATTTTGATTCGGTGATTCGGATCATTTCGGCGATTCGGATCATTTCGTTGATTCAGATCATTTCGGGTGATTCAAATCATTTCAGACAGTTTTCTTTCATTTCAGATCATTTTGATTCGGTGATTCGGATCATTTCGGCGATTCGGATCATTTCGTTGATTCAGATCATTTCGGGTGATTCAAATCATTTCAGACAGTTTTCTTTCATTTCAAATCATTTCAATTTGGCGATTAGGATCATTTTGGCGATTCTAGTCATTACTGGTGATTCGGTTCAGTTGCTTTTTCGTTTTTATGAATTATTTTGTTGTTTATTACTAACTATAGAATGAAAGTATCTTTACTTATTTATTCTTTTAGGATTTTTTTAGACATTTTTTGGTTGAAATTTTAGGTATCCTAACATTTTTTTTAAAGAAACAAGGCTTTTTAACCAATATGTTATAATTAATGCAGCATATGAATCCACACATTGCCGGGAAGTTCCCGGCAGTGTGCGGATTCATATGCTGCATTAATTATAGCTCATAAAAAACAAAACACGTACTGATCAAAAAATTAATCGATCTGAATCAATGAATCGATCTCCAGAGAGGTGCTGCCCAGCAGTGTAGTTAAGTACAATTAATGCAGCATGTGAATCTGCACACTGCCAGGCAGCGCCTCTCTGCAGTATAATTAATGCAGCATATGAATCCACACACTAACGGGCAGCGCCTCTGCAGTATAATTGAAGCAGCATATGAATCACCACACTGCCAGGCAGTGCCGTTATGTGGTATAATTAATGCAGCATATGAATCCACACACTGCCGGGAAGCACCTCTCTGTGGTATAATTAATGCAGCATATGAATCCACACACTGCCGGGAAGCACCTCTCTGTGGTATAATTAATGCAGCATATGAATCCACACACTGCTGGGAAGCGTCTCTCTGCAGTATAATTAAAGCAGCATATGAATCCACACACTGCCAGGAAGCGCCTCTCTGCAGTATAATTAATGCAGCATATGAATCCACACACTGCTGTGAAGCTCCTCTCTGCAGTATAATTAATGCAGCATATGAATCCACACACTGCTGGGAAGCGCCTCTCTGCGGTATAATTAATGCAGCATATGAATCCACACACTGCTGGAAGCGCCTCTCTGCAGTATAATTAATGCAGCATATGAATCCACACACTGCTGTGAAGCTCCTCTCTGCAGTATAATTAATGCAGCATATGAATCCACACACTGCTGGGAAGCGCCTCTCTGCGGTATAATTAATGCAGCATATGAATCCACACACTGCTGGGAAGCGTCTCTCTGCGGTATAATTAATGCAGCATATGAATCCACACACTGCTGGGCAGCGAGTCTCTGCAGTATAATTAATGCAGCATATGAATCCACACACTGCTGGGTAGCATCTCTCTGCAGTATAATTAATACAGCATATGAATCCACACACTGCTGTGAAGCTCCTCTCTGCAGTATAATTAATGCAGCATATGAATCCACACACTGCTGGGAAGTGCCTCTCTACAGTATAATTAATGCAGCATATGAATCCACACACTGCTGGGAAGCACCTCTCTGCAGTATAATTAATGCAGCATATGAATCCACACACTGCTGGGAAGCTCCTCTCTGCAGTATAATTAATGCAGCATATGAATCCACACACTGCTGGGAAGCGCCTCTCTACAGTATAATTAATGCAGCATATGAATCCACACACTGCTGTGAAGCTCCTCTCTGCAGTATAATTAATGCAGCATATGAATCCACACACTGCTGGGAAGCGCCTCTCTGCGGTATAATTAATGCAGCATATGAATCCACACACTGCTGGGAAGCGCCTCTCTACGGTATAATTAATGCAGCATATGAATCCACACACTGCTGGGAAGCGTCTCTCTGCAGTATAATTAATGCAGCATATGAATCCACACACTGCTGGGCAGCGAGTCTCTGCAGTATAATTAATGCAGCATATGAATCCACACACTGCTGTGAAGCTCCTCTCTGCAGTATAATTAATGCAGCATATGAATCCACACACTGCTGGGAAGTGCCTCTCTGCGGTATAATTAATGCAGCATATGAATCCGCACACTGCTGGGTAGCATCTCTCTGCAGTATAATTAATACAGCATATGAATCCACACACTGCTGTGAAGCTCCTCTCTGCAGTATAATTAATGCAGCATATGAATCCACACACTGCTGGGAAGTGCCTCTCTACAGTATAATTAATGCAGCATATGAATCCACACACTGCTGGGAAGCGCCTTTCTACAGTATAATTAATGCAGCATATGAATCCACACACTGCTGGGAAGCGCCTCTCTGCAGTATAATTAATGCAGAATATGAATCCACACACTGCTGGGAAGCACCTCTCTGCAGTATAATTAATGCAGCATATGAATCCACACACTGCTGGGAAGTGCCTCCCTGCAGTATAATTAATGCAGCATATGAATCCACACACTGCTGGGAAGCGCCTCTCTGCAGTATAATTAATGCAGCATATGAATCCACACACTGCTGGGAAGCGCCTCTCTGCAGTATAATTAATGCAGAATATGAATCCGCACACTGCTGGGAAGCGAGTCTCTGCAGTATAATTAATGCAGCATATGAATCCACACACTGCTGGGAAGCGCCTCTCTGTAGTAAAATTAATGTAGCATATGAATCCACACACTGCTGGGAAGCGCCTCTCTGCAGTATAATTAATGCAGAATATGAATCCGCACACTGCTGGGAAGCGCCTCTCTGCGGTATAATTAATGCAGCATATGAATCCGCACACTGCTGGGAAGCGAGTCTCTGCAGTATAATTAATGCAGCATATGAATCCACACACTGCTGGGAAGTCAGATTTGGGAACAGTCTGATATTGCGAGGAAATGCTTCCATAGGGTCGGCGCCACACAAGAAAAACCCTGCAGTCTGGCATGTGAGGAGGTAATGAGGGAGGATGCCAGGAGCACGTCATATGTCACTGCGGTCCATCAAAATAGGCACAACAGGTAAGGCTCCTCTCAGACAGTCTCCCACCACATTGCGGCATCTGTTAGAGACGAGATGCCTAAAGAGATCCATGAAATGGTCAGACTAGGGGATATTGAAGAATCTGGCAGCCACTGAGCTTCCCCTGTAGTGCTAGTACTGAAGCTGGATGGTGCTCCTCACTTCTGTGTAGACCAACAGAGGTTTAATGAAAAGATGGTGCTGGATGCTTGCTGAATGCCACTGTAGGTGAGCTTATGGACTGTATTCCCACAGGTTCATAAATGTTTTTCTTGGAACTATGCTTGTGTTATCCATCAATTCCATGTCTCCTTTCCTCAGACTCACATCAAGATGTCCTGAGATGCCCACTGGACTCAATGATAAGATCATAACCTCAACCTCTCTAAACCTACAGGTCCAAAGCAAGGCTCCAGGATGAGTTTGTGCAAGTTTCCGAAAGAAAGTTTATATCTAGTCCCCTGAAACGTCACTGTGTATGAAGACATTCTGATGTGTCAGGCTAATTCTCACATGTCCCCCCAGGTGATTATTTGTAAGAATAACAATTAAACTATGATTTCATTATTCAGTGAAGAGTTTCCTGCATTGACACAGTCTGTAAATAAAGTCACCTGACGCGTAGCTGGAGGTTTACACATTTATCCCTTTAATCTCCTGATCATTCTCTAGAAGGTATAAAATATCCAGGAGCTTCTGACTGCAAACAGACACAGAAATACCCTGCCTGCAACCTTACCTGTATCATGTGTCATTAAGCAGGGCGTATCGAGGTCCGGGATGAGCAGCACATTATCTTTATTTACTTTCACTTGCTATGTGACCATTCTATCATTCTCACAATATGTGTTTATGGATTCCAGACCCGGATGCTTCCTCACCTCTAAGATCAACCCGTATCATCTTATATATAAGCAGGACGGAGACTTTATTATTGGAGGAATATTAACTGTGTGTACTAGTTTACTAGAGACACATGGAGGGTGGAAAAAACCATTGATAGTTAAATGTTTAACGTAAGTAGAACCTTTCATGAGATCTTTGATTTCCAAAGTCTTCAGATGTATAATTCATGTTGCTGGAGAAGCTTAGGATCAGATATGGCCAAGCACAGGATCTGCAAGTCATCCTGTAATGCAATATCAAACACATAGCCCAGGTCGGTGAGTCACTAAGGTCACTCCGGTAGCCACTTTTGGGAGTCCCGTCACTAAGATGACAGGTAGTCACTTGTGGGAGATAAAGTTGATGGCTGCAAAATGCTAATTATCCTGCCGGTTTCCAGGAAGGTGAATAATCATTCACACGGCTGTATACTCATTGAAAAGCACGCGGAGGTAGCTGTCTCTATCCCACACATTGCAGACTGTCCTGTCCTTCACAAGGAGCTGGCCATACTGACCGTCTGCCTGATGCTGACTCCACCACACACTCAGCAGGTAGAGGAAGCATGGGGAGAAGTGGAAGCATGGGTGGGGCACTGAGAGGATGGGAAGCACAAGTCAGGGCTGGGGCTGCAGACAAAAGACATTGGGGTATCCGTATGAATCTGCCATGAAAATGCAATGTGCCGAAATACATGAGAAAATTTTACTTTTTCTCGTTTTGGTTACAATTGCTTATTTCCTTAGAAACAAATAATTTTATACAATCAGTAAATGATTGAAATTCAAATAAATATTTACACTATTTTAACAGTTTTTCATGTAGGTTTCTGCTGTGACATGACATACGCACATAATAATAATAATCATATATTTTGAATTTTTGGGATAGGTGAATGAAGCATAATCTTTATTTATTGGTAGCTAAGAGGAAAGCACTGACTTAAGAGGTAATTCAAAGAGCACCGAATTGCACTGAATGGTGAATTCCCAATATGGTGCAATTTCATGGCCATTTGGCTTTTCAAAAAGCTTTCAATTCTCTATATGTTGGTGAATTGCCAGCAAAATACAGTGCTGTCGGCGGCAGTGAAATTCCCCATAGAGAAGTAATGGTTTATCTATGCAGAGAATGCCGAACAGCAGGGGAAAGTTGTCGAAATGCCCAGATTTTCAGTGGTTTAATTCAACAGGTTTAATAAGGCGAAACCCAGGTTTCAAGGTAAAAAAAATTCCCTGTTTATATTAAATGTTTATTCAACCTTTTATTCTTTTAATATGCAGCAAAGAGTCTCTGTATTTTTTCAGGTATTTGTCGGTGAAATTTTTGATTCCAACTTTTTGTAAACAGTGTTTTTCCTTTTGTAATAGACCTTTTTATTCTTATTTATAGGACCTTATATATTATTTCCAGGCATTTCCATGCATTATTTTTGTTTAAAATGCCTTTTAGAAGTTGTGTTTGTATCTTTTTTTTACCCCTGTTCGGCGGCTGGTCTGCTATTTCCATTGGTGTTCGGTGGCCTGTTCTGTGGATCTTCGTCTGCATTTGGCGGTCTGTTCAGCGGATCATTGGCTGTGTTTGGCGGTCTGTCGGCAGTATACAGTGGCATTTAACAGCATTCGGCTGGTCGTAGTGTTCAGTGCTTTGTTTGGTAATGGGCAGCTGCGTTCGACCAGTTGATGGTCAGCATTTGGCGGGTTCCTTCAGCGCACTTTGGAGACCTTGCTGAATTCATCTCGCCAAATGTGCCGAACAAGAGAGCACCCAAATGTTGATGACCTTTTGGTGCTCTCTGAACAACGCCTACATTCAATGTTTTTAACGAAAGTCGAGGCTGCCAACAGAGGAACCTTCCACAAAAGTAAAACTGTCCAAAGACCTCCCAAGCTCCACTTGGGAGATAGGGAGTTAAGTGGCTGACTGTCATCATCGCACATATGGCAATTACATCAATGGGTGGGGGGGTGACCCCAGAGGCTTGGCTGACATCCAAGATGTCAGGCACCTCTGGGAGCAGATCACGATCTGGCACTTAAGTGGTTAAAAAGAGGCACCGCTGGAAAGGGCAGAATCTTATTTGTCTATGTACAGCCGTTCGGAAGGGATAGGGATAAAAAAGATACCATCCCTTTTAGGTTTTCACCTGCAGGCGCGGACGGTGCCTGGAAATTACGTCATCGTGACGACCAAGGCCCATAAAACCATTGGGCCAGCTACAAGGAAGCCAGACCAATGTGGGACCCCTGCCAGAGGCATGAGTAGAGGAAGGGAGGGGAGTTAAAGGACCATGACGTACATAGTATGTCCTTGGTCCTTAAGGGGAATTTTCCCCAGGACGTGCTATGTATGTCAGTGGTCCTTAAGAGGTTAAACCTGTCAAACCAAAACACCAAACCTTTGGGGCATTTTGCCAACACTTCGGTGCCAAAGTTCACCATAGTGCAGCGAACTGCACCATATTTTGCCGTCAATTCGCATGTATTTGGGAATTGACTGCTTAGCGAATAGACAAATTGCCACAAAATTGCACTGAACGGTGAAATTTAGCGTTCGGTGCAATTCAGTGGCAAGTTTGGTGCTGAGTGAATAACTTTTTAACAAGTCTTCAAGATTTTACTCAGGATATCCAAGCACATGCTTTTTTTAGTTTCTAGGCTGAGGACAATTTTTTATTGCTTTTGCAAAATACACGGGTGCCAGTGTCTGTCTAAATGAAGTTCTATAGCAAAATACTATAAGTGGGTGAGAGTGGTTTTTGGTTAACCTGTTATCTGGAACTTGGTTTGTTGAGCACTTGTTCTGTCGGAAAGTTGGTCGTTAGGATGTTGGAATTTGGGAGCCTGGTTGTCGGGATATTGTCCAGCAGCTTATTACAGTTAATAATTGTAAATTTAAAGAGTGACTTAATTCCATGTGATTTGCTATGAAAGTCACACAATCTTCTAAAGGATGAGTAATTGTCATGGCACGTCATTGGCCCTGAAGCATTATAGACATGTGGGAATTGGTTCAGACCCTTTTCCGAATTCAGACAAATTATTGGTAATTCAGCAGTTTGGAGCGATCCAAATTCCAGATTGCAAATAACCAAAAACAAATCACACTCCAAATTAAAAAATGTCCAAACTGACCCAAACAGATCTGAATATAAACAGTCAGATCTGATATTAATCAGAGCTATTCAGCCATCAGAGCTATTTTACATTTCATTAAAAAAATGGTAACACTAGCTATAACCCTAATACGAACCTTAACCCTAATCAAATTAAAGCAGAAATTGTACCCCTTACTGTAACCCCAACCCTAACTGTAACCCCAACCCTAATTAAAAACCGTAATTAAAAGCAAGCAAGCAAGCAGAAAAAATAACCCAAACCCTAATTGAAATACAAGCAAAAACTTTAATCCTAATAGTAACCCTAACCCTAATTTTAAAATAAGCATAATCTTTAACATTAGCAGTAACCATAATAAACCTAATCAAAATAAAAGCAAAAACTGTAACCCTAACCCTAAATAAAAACCCACAGAAACTGTATCTCTAACCTTAACCCTAATCAAAAACAAGCAGAAACTGTCACCCTTAGGCTAGGGTCAGACTGAGGCAGTGCGAACGCGCGTTCTGGCGCACTTAATCACGGCCGTAGTAGCAGCAGATGCCAGGCAATGACGGCCAATATACGAAGTACGGTCGCACAAAAGTCCGGCTGCGCAACGCAAGTGGAAAATGAACGCATTTTTTCGAGAACGTGAAACCGCAGGTACTGACGTACAGAGTGCGCTGCGTCCGCTAGCGGCGTGTGTGTGTGATTAGGAGACGTCAGACGCTGCTAATGTCCGGCCAACATAACGTCCAGACACAAAAAGAGTTTTATTGATGATCCGTACAAAATCACGGACGAAAATGCGCATAGTATGACCACTATCACGTATTCTGTGAAAAAATGCGTCCATTCGTTCGAACGCACTTTTTCACAGACAACATAAAAATGCGTTCGTCTGACCCTAGCCTTATGGTAAACATAATCCTAACTGTAACCTGAATTAAAAAAATCACAGAAACTAAAGCCCTACCCCTAACAGTAACCTCGACCCTAATCAAAAACAAGCAGAAATTGTAACCCTTAATGCAACCCTAATCCTAACTGAAACCCCAATCCTTATTAAAAACAAGCAGAAACTATAACCCTAATTCGAACGTTAAGCCTAATCAAATAAAAGAAAAAATTGTAACCCTTACCATTTCCCTAACCCTAACTGTAACCCCAACCCTAATTGAAAACATGCAGAAGCTATAACCCTAATTCAAACTTTCACCTTAATCAAAAAGTAGAAAATGTCACCCTATCTGTAGCCCTAATTCTAACTGGAACCCTAACCCTAATTAAAAACCCATAGAAACTATAACCCTACCCCTAACAGTAACCTCTACCCTAGTCAAAAACAAGCAGAGACTGTAACCCTAACTGAAACCCAAATCCTAATTACAAAACAAACAGAAACTTTAACCTTAACAGCAAACCATAATTTCTGAAGTCCTGCACCTGACCTGGACTTTGCCCAATCAGGGCTCAATATTGAATTAGAGCCCTGATTAGGCAAAGTCAAGGTCAGGCGCAGGACTTTGCCCAATCAGGGCTCAGTCAGCATAAAGATGAGGCGTGGGTCAGAGGAGCCGTGGCCGGACAGAGGAGGAACCGGAGGGCTGAAGGCACGGGGGCCAGGGGGCTGCAGCCACAGGTCTCCTAAATGTACTGGCAGTTGATGGTACATTTATGAGAACTGTGAACGCATTTTGCAGACAATTTTGTATTATGGAATGTCCGCGGTCGAGCAGGCCGCAAACATCCAATAATGTTCGGCGCGCGCCGAACACTCAAATGGCTGATGTTTGATTCAAACTCACGTTCGAATCTAACTGGCAGCCCATCCCTAGTCTGCACATGTCCAGAGCATTATATGAACCTTTCCTAACTGGGACTGGCACTGATGAGAGTCTTGTTGGGCACAGTCTTCATTATCATGCACATGCCCATGTGGTCAATGTAATTGTCTGTTACATTGACCACATGGTATTGTGACGTGAAGAGTGTTCTCATTCACCAAACAAAAATAGCCTCCATCATGAAGGGGTTAAATATAATAAGACGTCCCTTATGTTATCTGATGTACATGTTGCAAATAACATTTTCTTTACCCCAGGCCTCGCATTAGCTATTATCGCCACCTGTTAGCATTTATCTTTGCTGTTGATGAGATAAACCATAATACGGAAATTTTACCCAACATGACTCTGGGATACGTTGTGTTTGACTCATGCGCAGATGTGAATAAGGCCATAGAGAATGTTGTACGGATTTTATCTGGAACCCTACGTGATATCCCTAATTACACCTTCTGGAGAAAAGGTCAGGTGGCCGGTGTTATAGGAGATCTGTCTTCACAGGCATCACAACATATTGCCAACATATTGACCTTATATGGATTGCCACAGGTGTGGAATATTCCTGCAATAATTACATTATCTAACTATGTTACAATGTTTTTAATTACAAATAATTGAAGTGAAATGCATCAGATCGTAAAATGTTAATGTATGGTAAATTAATCTACATTTGTTTTTAAGGGGAGAACCCCATGTAAACATTAAATGGATATTCTAGTAATGCTGTCTGGACTATTTTGAATTCATAAAGATGATGTCGGAATAGATGATTGGTGTATCCTATTTAATACCACACCAGGGCAGTAATCACTGTCCTATTGTGGTTTGTGCTACCCATTAGTGAGTGACATTGTGTTATTATACTCTGTGTACCCTGCTTGATCTTGTCCTGGCTTCCTCTGTCACCCCTGTGTCCTGACCCTGCTTACTCTTGACTGCTCTTGCTCTGATCTCTAGTGTACTGACCCAGCTATGTCTCAACTTCAGTCTCTCTGACCTTCTGTCTCACCAATTATATGTATCCCTCTGTGCTGCTCACGTCGGCTAGGATTCACCTTTCTTTTGTGTTATCCAGCCATTCTAAGGACTGCGCTACACTCTTTGCTATACAGTTTACACTCTCTGGGGTTTTGGGCAAAGACACGTTATAAGCCCAGCCACTACGTATTTTCCTGTGGTGCTGAATCTATTACATTCATCACCACAGTACAGTTGACATTGAAATATGGTGCAGTTCGGCACAGTGGCATCAAAATTGTCCCATAAAGAACAATTGAATAATTTCTCTATGTACAGCTCGCCAAAGTGCACTGAAGTGTAATGAAAGACACCGTATTTTGCTGTCAACTACCTATGGTGGCGAATCAATCTGAAATGATTCATTATATCAATTCATTTTGTTTCAGACTATGTGCCTATGTGATTCGTATTTCAGAAGTACTTCCGAAATACGAATCGCTGAAATGTTGGGCGAAATATGATTCATATGAAAACAAATGCACATGCCTAACAATTAGAATATAGTGAGATTCTTTGGTCACTTACTGTCACGTCTCATGCCGTCCTAGTGTCCTGGTGGCCACTGGCCAGCAGCACCTTCCTCGCTGCTCATTGGCCAGTCGCCAAGTGAAGTATCGGACAGACACGGTCACGGGTCTAGGTCTCGGCAGGATGCGGCATCATGACAAGGCGCCCAACTGGTTTTAAAGTCAGATGCTTGAGACAAGTCCCTGACATGGGTAAACACCCCTCTCAGTTTTCATTTATGTTTATTCATTCTGCTACTCCTCTGTATGACTCTGGCTTGTCTGACTTACTCTCCTGGCTCTTAACCCTTTTGCTACTGACTGAAGTCCTGACCTGGTACTGATCCCTGGCTATCCTCTGACTACCCGATTTGGCATGCAACCTCAGGCACCTGGCTGACTATCTGATCTGGCAACCATTCCCTGGCTTTTCTCTGATGACCCAACTGGTATTAACCCCTGGTATCTGGCTCACAAGCAACCCTGGTATTAACCCCTGGTGTCTGTAACCCCTTCACGTTCAGATTTGGTTCTGTTTTATTGTGGATATAGGTAGAATTATCAGCCATTCCATGAACTGGCAGTGTAGCTTAGTTATTCTGTGAACAGGGATTAGACATACAGTATATCTAGGAGGTATGTGTCACTTAATGATTCGTTATTATTTCCCTTACCATGGGGTTACATATACATCTATATACACATGTTTATTTTGGTTGTATGTTTTAGCTTCTTCATCTTGTTCTTTTTCTGTTACATTTTTTGTATTGTGATGTTCAGTGCTGTTTTTTGGGGGGTTTAATATTACTGCTTGCGTAGGAAAATACCCCATACATAAGCATTGTAATTAAAGTTATATTTCATCTGCTTTGGTCCCCGTCCCATGAATAATCTGAATCACCATAGGGGTGAGTGACTTAATTGCTATTGTTCGTTGTTCAGCTGTGGAGGTTATCTTCCAATTGTGGGGTGGGCTTGGGTTACTGTATTCTATTCCCTCACATTGGGGTTTGTTTAGACTATGAATTATGTGACCAAGGAGAGGTACCAGTCCTTAAATCTCCTAGTTCCCCACTGTCAATGGTGCCAGACCCAATTACCAGTCCTTGTAGTGCAGGGGCAGTTCTCGGAACAAGTTTCAGGAGGGGCATTCTGACAATTTTTGGATGTTTGAAGCTTGTGTGAAGAGAGTCACTTTGAACTTGGGTACATGGACCTAGAGACATGTTTGGAGTTGCAAGCCTGATGTCCTTTATTTTTTCCCTGCCTTCGCCTTTGTTGAAGTCACCCTGTAACTAAAAATTCTAGTGCAGGGTGGTTCCGGCAAGGGAGTGGCATTAACACAGATGTGACCCAGTTGGGGTAAGGAGATCTGTTACAGCTTGTATGTGGTTCACAGTGACAGGCAGAGTTATGCAAAATCATAGGCTGCGCTCAATACACTCTCTCCAGAACATTGCCGCACAGGTTTGTCCTGCTGCTGCTTAGATGATACCTGCCAGACCTACACAGCAATGTTCTTCATTCTGTCACTTGTTCTGCCTGTCACTGAGAAGCACTGCCAATAATAACATGTCACAAGTCCAAGCTGATATCAATACGTAACTCGAAAGATACAAACACATGCATAGCTAAATATACACTCAGTGTTAATCAGAGGGCACCCGTTCGTTCACTGCACTTGGGGGCGATTCTGCGATTCTAGTTCACCGACCCTGCCGTGTATTCAGCATGCACCGCAGGGTCCCCGTAGTGCAGAGAAAACTCACTGCAAACCCGCCGAACACTCACCGCAAACCCACCAGACACTCACCAAACACTCACCGAAAACCCGCAGAAACCGCTGCAAAAACCATGCCGAACACGCCATAAAAATCAGAGGAGCCGATCACAGCGCAGAGCAGCCACCGGAAAAAGCCAAGTAGCAGACGAAAGGGGTAAAAAAAAACCTGTACGGTTGAAAGTTTCAAATTGTCTGCGTGCTTGATTATACGGTTTATGCATTATCAGGGTTATTCAGAGAGAGGTGAAAACCAGGAGAGTGACTGGAGAACAGAGGCGTAGCAAGGTCATGAGGTGCCCGGGGGCTAGTCCCCCAATGGCGCTTCCATGTGTTAGATAAACTAATGAGTAGTAACGCATTATGCCATCACTTTCAAATTTGCTTACAGTGTGGGAAATGAGAATGTGAATTAGTGCAGCGGCATTGTTTGCATTATAAGCAAATTGTCACGAGGCATGTGTGGTTCTGGTATGAGCCCAGCAGGTGGCGACACAGAGGGGAGGCCAAACAGAAATCATACAATGAAGATACTTTAATGAAACATAAATAGTCCTTAACTGCAGGTACTTGAACGAACAAAGGAAATATATAAAGTCCTGGGAGAGGTCTAGACTGGAGGGTCTGAGGTTTGTGGGCTATGCAGTCCCAGACTGCAGACAGGGCCCACCAAGGAGAAGTCTGGACAGCGGTACCTTGGTCAGAGACAGAGATTAACTGATGATCCACAGGTAGAGATCGCTGAGAGTCCCTTGCACAGACAGATGTATCCAGGAATAACAGGGCAGATGGATGGACACTGGATACACAGGATAAGCTGGAGCAGGTAAGCACACATCCAGATGACCTCAGTCAAGGATAACAATAATGCAGACCCACTGCTAGTTGGGTCTCTCTGCTATTTAAGGAGGCTTGATAGCAGATGGGCCTCAGCTGTAATTCCTAGGCTTGACAGGAAAACCCAGGCTGGATCTCCAGGAGCCTGGACATGGCACTGGGCTGAAGTAAACCCCGGATTGGAGCCCAATACTGAAGCATTCCAGGAATAAAGGCAGTCGGGACCAGGCTGAGCAATATGGGTACCCTGGGTGGACTGTGACACAAATAATACCACTGTGTGCATAAAAGTATCACAGATCTCCACAGCAATAAAACTCACAGTACTGTGCAGTGTGTATGAGCATATCACAGAGCTCCACAGCAGTAAAACTCACAGTAATGTGCAGCGTGTATGAGCGTATCACAGAGCTCCACAGTAATAAAACTCTCACATAATTATAAATATAATTATATAGAAATCCAGGAATTCTGAGAAGCTAAAAAATTCCTTGCACAGTTCTGTAATGACAGGGGGGGCACTGTGTCTCCCACCATGCTGTAATGACCGGGGGCACTGTGTCTGCTGTAATGCCAGGGGGGTCAATTTGTCTCCCCTCCATGCTGTAATGCCAAGGGGCACTGTGTCTGCTGTAATGCCAGGGGGGCACTGTGTCTACCAACCATGCTGTAATGACAGGGGGCACTGTGTCTACTTTAATGACAGGGGGCAGTGTCTCATTACAGCATGGAGGGAAGACTCAGTGCACTCCCCCAGAAACCGTTTTACTCTTTCCTCCCACTAAGGGCCACCAAGGGTCCTCTGCTGCTGTCTCAGGCTGCCTCTCTCTCTCCTGGCCTCACACATAGGGAAGGTGTGTGTAGGGGGCGGTGCCTCCTCCCCGTGCAGCTAGTTGAGGGGAACACATGCTGATGTGATTTTTCCCACCAGAGAAGTTCTGGTTTTGAACTCAGTAGTTCAGCCCCTGGGGGAAACACATCAATCCACTCCATTTTCTGACGCCCCCCAGACAGGCACCTGGGGGCAAGTGCCCCTCTCTGCCCCTTGCTACACCACTGCTGGAGAAGTGAAAATTTTAGGTCAAAATAGCAGATTTGGAAAGTGAGATAAATGGGAGATTTTTCTGGTTTGACTATTTTGACCCAGAATTTCTACTTCACCAGTCATTCTCCTGGTTTGCACCGCTCTCTGAATAACCCTGTAAGTATGTGTTTGAGTGTGCATGATGTGAGTGAAATAACAAATAACAAAGGAAATAATAAAAATAAAAACCCAGACGACACGAAACTGTAGGGAAAGTTGAGGAAGTTTGTTTGAATTGTAATATACAAAAAATACATCTGTATGTATGTTTCTGTGAGTAATGATAATTGCTGTTTTATGTTTTGTGTTTGTTTGAATATACAAGAGAATTGAACCCCTTCACTGCTGAGCCATTTCACGTCTGTGTGCTGAGCTAATTTTTACCGGTGTCACTCATCATGTTTAAATGCGATTTGAAGTCATATTTTATTATACAACTCAGACATATTATATATACTTTTTTCTGGCAGACTCAGCAGATTCATAATATATCATTATTATATGTATATGTCATGCCCTGCCTGAATATTATAACAAAAAATGCAATAAAATTAGAATTTTAAATAATCTACAGCGTGTAAAGTGGTTTTTCACATTTTATCATCCGAGCCTTTGCGGTTATATTTTGTTTGGGGTGCGCTTGTTAAAAAAAATAGAAATGGGTACTTGTTACTTTTTTAGGGGGAATTATGTGATTTTTAGCAAAACCCCCATAGAAAAAAATCATTAGTGCAGCATCATTGTTCACATTATAATTGAAATGGGAACAATATTGCTGCATTAATAAAAAAACACACTTTTTTATTAATATTTTTATTTTTAATTTCTTTTTCTTACTTTGAACATGGTCATTTTTGATATCATTCGAAAGGCCATGCTCTGCCCTTTAGCTGCCACTGTGTGGGAGATATGGGGGTTCAGAGGAACCACCTATCTCCGCCATGGGATTTCCTTTGGAAAATCTGTAAAATTATCAGTTGCCTTTTTAAAAAATATATATATTTTATTGGGAATGTTTTGTTACATAAACACCAAACAAGAATGGGTAGATAACAATGTATATATTTTTTTATATTAAACTTTGTGGAATATGCATTTCGGCTAATTCCTTTTTGAGCCAAAACTGTGTATATATACATATATTTTTTTCTCTAATGAAATGAATCAGACTTAGTAGGATTCCTTTTTTTTGCTACGCAAGACACATACAGGGTTATCCAAAGAGATCCGAATTGCTTGAGAAAGGTAACCGAACGCTGATTTTCAGTGTTCGGTTACCTTTCCTGGCCATTTGGCTATCCAGAGAGCAGGCAATTCGCCAAATCCTGGCGAATTGCCTGCACATACGGTGCCTGTTCGGTTCCTGTTCGAGGGCAGTGAAATCCCCATGAAAAAGAAATGCTTCGGCTATTCAGAGAACACAAACCAGCAGTGAAAGGTTCCCCTAATGCCCTGCCATTCGGTGGTTTAATTCGGCAAATTTATTCAGGAGAATCCCATAGACTTCAATGTTAAAAATATTCCCGTTTTAATTCAATATCTAATAAACAGTTCATTATAAAATTCTGCAGCAAAAAGTCTCTTTATTCATCGATTTTTTAGGATACTTTAAGCATTTTTCAGATTTTCTTTTTTTTTTTTCAGTTTACTTATTTATTTTGTAACAGCCCTCTTTATTATCATTCCCTGGACCTCCTGTGAAAATTTCAGACATTTTCGCTCAGTAGTTTCTTTGCAAACAGCGTTTCATTTTCCCATATTCATACAAATGGTTTTTCTAATTTATTCACTGCCTCCTCTATGTCACAGCTGCTTCGGCTCTGTGTGATTCGGCTCCCTTTCGGCTCCTGTTCGGCTCCTGTTCGGCTTTTTCGAAGGTTAATCCAGATGTTTTTGCTTGTTTTCAGCGTGCATTCGGTTAGTTTTCGTCAGGTTTGCGGCAGCTTTTCCCTGCAATTCGGGGACCCTGTGGTGCTTGCTGAATACACCGCAGGGTCACCGAAATGCAATCGGCAAAAGGAACCGAATTGAAGAGAACGAAAAGTCACCGAACGTGCGGTGACTTTTCGAATCTCTTTGGATAACCCTGATAGGCTTTGCAGGGAAATTTTTAAATTTATTATCTGTGTTTCTTCTTGCGATACTAACATGTTTTTTATGTGCAGCTGTAATTGATATATGAAACATGCATGAATTTGTCTAAGAGTTTGGATAGGTTTAGAGGGAACAACATATATATTTTTTATTCTTTTATTTTTTCTAAGCCGTGTCACCATCATTTTCATCATCATTGTTCCTAAAGAGAACCTGACAGTCACCAAGTTCACAGTGACTGAGTCTGGAATGAATCATGGACATTTTGTGTCAAGGTCACCGGTAATACACAACCAGTGCATAGAGACAGCTTGTTCAGAAGGAGTCCCTATATTCGGGAACTCTGGTTATCTCCTTTTGCTTGACATTTGAGGAACTTAGAAATTTTGCATCTCAAGCTGGGATGTTGCCAAAGGCAAAATGTAGACCTCACACTCTGGATAAAGACCACGGTCTTAGACTATGAGACATTATTTTTTTTTCTTAAATTCCTTAGATAAGTGTGAGAAAGGGTTGTATTTTGGAAAATGAGAAAGTATTTCTTCAGCGTGTGCGTGAATGCAGGTGTGTATGCATTTTGTGGAGAGAAGCTGAACATAAGAAAACACACAGATATAGATCTGACTCTGCTGATTATTAGATGGATGAACTTTTAAATTAAAGTCATTATATTTTTCTTGCTCAGTGAAGTTCATTTGGGAAATGGGAGGTAATGGTTATTTAATATCTAGATTAAGCATTTGGACCAGGTTCCTAGTGTGGTTCACTGGAAGATGAATCTAGATTGTAATATAGACAACTGTATTTTACACTCATAAAGGGCCTCCTTGGTGAATCCCTTTAGTACAACGTAAAGGTATTGAGGTATTTCATAATAATCGTTCTTGCCCATTCCTACCCTGCATTTCCACTACACCTTCCTTGATTCATTTCTTCCATTCCCCTCCCATGAGTAATTACTAGAGTCTTTTTCTCTCCCTCTGGGCATCTAGAATGACCTATAGGTATAAAGCATTGACAATATGGCCCCAGGTATAATTGGTTCAAATGCCTTGTTTTTGTCTTATCCTTTAGAGTGATCACAATTGTGTATGTGATCAAATAGAGAATTGTAAAATAATTATCTTTTAATTTCCTGTATGAATATATATATTGTGATTAAAATACATACCTTAGTCAACATGCCCCATTTAGTTTGAAATGCATACAGACGGGCTAAGGTATAAGTTCTCCCTTCCCCCTTCTTTAATTGACATGTGATTTTGGGCAGTTTAGGAATGTTTCTGTTAATACAAAAGATAAAATGTAAACCATATGTGGTTAAGTTTACCTATCTCAGACATGGCAAATGTCTGCACCATTTCAGCTCTGACGTGATCTGTTTTATGATTGACTGTTGTACCACACCCTTGTTGCCGGGCAAATAAAATAAAAATATTTCTTTGTTCTGTCATTATGTATGATATGTGTTTGGTGGGTTGAACTATGTCTGACATTGAAACTGTCTATTGGCCTGTAGCCTGAGAATCTATGTACATACTACATAAGACAATGCAACAGATAAACTCATCAGAGAGAAATATGCCTGACTAAAGGACCCTTGTTTCAGTGTCTTTTTTTATCTATCTCTCTCGCTCAAGCTGTATCGAAATCGGGTCTACAAATGCAACAGAATCCCTTAAATATCTCTATCACGCTATCCTGACAAGGGTTATTTTTTAAATAACTATTTTACCCTTCGTCTTAGATTGTAAACTGGGTACTCTCTTCTACTATTCTGTGTGTTTAACTTGTATGTATATTTGTCATTCTGTATCACCCATTGTACAGTGCTACAGAACTTGTTAGCGTTTTATAAACACTTATAACTGTAACATTCATTGTTTTATATGGGGAGGCACAGACATTGTTTTATATGTGCACTTGTCTTTTTTAACCTTTTTTGTGTGTCCTGGATCTGTATGACTGATTCATTTTGTTTATTATGTTTGCGACTGCTTTTTTCTTTGTTACAATAAAGTTTTTTATTTTATTTTGATGCTCTCTTACTACTGGGTTCCCAGAGCCCTGGAGGTTCTAACTGGAAACTGTTTGCATCACCTGTGTATTCCTTTTACAAACAGTAGGTATACACTTTCACACTCACACGCAGGTAGCACACCCATCACTAAGCCGACTTTGTCAGAATACTGACCTTCAAGGCTAGCAAGGTCCTCCTATAGCTCCAGGTCCAGTAGTGGTTGTGACCTCTGCAACCTGGTATTTATACAAATTTTGCTCTATATAATATTTTTCTGGCCTCAAATCCACAGTCATTATGTCATTGTGTGGTATATTTGTTCATAATTCATCACGCCTCCTGTCTGACTCCACAAATCCCAAAATATTTTTTTCTGTCCATGTCTACATACCATCAGCTTAAGGGAAAAATTAAAACAAAATTCATAACAATCTGACAGGTTCATCTTTCCTTCGTGGACCCATTGATCGTGGGTCAGATTGTGCTTTCTATGTTCTAATTAATTCTGTATTTAACACATGTGCCATGTAACTGTCTTTTCAGATTAGCTACGGAGCGACAGATCCTCACCTACTCAACAAACAAATCTATCCATCTCTCTTCCGGACACTTCCCAATGACCGGGTCCAGGCTGAGGCCATCGTGAAGTTACTCAGACATTTTGGTTGGACCTGGATTGGGATCATTGCATCGGATGATGATAACGGGGAGACGCAGAGCCGGGAGCTGAAACGAATGGCAGCTTTATATGGGATCTGCATTGAGTTCTCTCTGACGGCAGTTGTGGGCATAAATAAGCAACGAGTAAATATTATTGAAAACAACAGAAAAATTCTACAGAGGTCGACAGCCGTGATTGTGGTGGTTTGCGGCTCGGTTCCCTTTCATTCATTGCACAAAGATGAGAATGAGGCTGGAATTATGGATAACAAAACCTTCATATTACCGGCTAATTTTCATGCTTTTTCTGAGTATGTTCCAGATAAGTATCAAGGCAGTCTGGCGTTCACACGGTCACCCATACGCATCCCACATTTACAGAAATATTTAGAGACAGTCAGTGTTTCGAGTCGTCCAAATGACCTGTTACTGCAAGAAATTAAAACATCAGTTTTCCAATGTTTGTCCTCAAACAGTGAGATGAATGATAAATATAGTTATAGATTCTTACTTCAGAACTGCAGCCGGGATGAGCTCCTTTCAGATCTGTGTCCTCAACATATTTACAATACCCATGTGTTTGGGACGACATACCACGTGTATAAAGCAGTCTATGCCATGGCCCACTCACTGCATGAAATGCAATTATATGAGTCTTTCCGGAATCTTGGCAAAACATCAACTTTTAAACACAAGTTAAAGGTAAATAAACTACTAAACAAAGGAATATGAAAACGTGCAGGCACAAACTAAATCAAACTGTGAACAGCAGAAAAAAAGTGCAATAAATACCACTAGAACCCCATCCATGTCTTTGCATTACTAGCACATTTTCTTTTGTGGTTATTGTGCACATCCTAGTTGGCAGCAAACCCAAACTACACCACCTTACATTCATCTGCGCCTCCACAGACCCCCTATCTCGCAATAATTACCTTGTTGTTTGTAAAAAATATAGCAAAGGGACAAGGTCACACATTGAAGATATTATACGTATATTAACCCCTTAGTGACCGGGCGGTTTTACAAAAGTCCATCCTTTAGTGCTTGCTGCTGTTTTTACATTTCTGCGTTCTTTGTGTTAAGGTCTATTATTCCTCTTACTCGTTTATGCAACCCACACATTATACACCATTTTCGCCGCCATTAAATGGACTTTTTAAAGATACCATTATTTCCATCATATTGTATAATTTACTATAAACAAATATGAAATATTATGAAAAAAATGGAAAAAGCACACATTTTTGAAATTTAATCCCCAAAATCTACAACTGCAAAAAAAGACCCTGGCTAGATAGTTTCAAAATTTTGCGAGTCTTTTTTACGCACAGAAGTGCGGATGCACAGCGGACACGGCAAACCGACGCAAGTTAGGCAAGAAAGTAAAACAGCTAGAACGGACGTGCGGAGTGCGCCACATCCGCAATGTCCACATAGCTTTGTGTGTGAGTGATGGGACGTAGTCAGATGAACTGCATTTTTAACGTCCAGCATTTTTGACCCTAGCCTCGTCTGACCCTAGCCTTACTCAACAAACCTTAATTTTAACTATTTCTTCTCATCTATGACTGTATTTTGCCATCTTAGGCTCGTGTCAGATGAGCGCACCTAGTGCGGCCATGCGCCCGCACTTACCGGCGGCCGTCGCAGCCGCGTGATGCAGCGACGGGCGCCTGTCACACACTTGTGTGCGCATACAAACTTCGCATGCAGCAAGCATCCGTCTAGGGAACGAATCCGTTGATGCTCTAGAAAGCGCATCAATGGAGCTGCAAAGCACAATCTTCCATAGGAGGATCGCAATTTGCCCATCTGAGGGCAGTCAGTGGCAGCGGAAAGTAGAAGGAACATTCGTTCTCACAGACATTCCTTCCTCTCTGCAGTGCGCTCGTCTGACATGGGCCTAAAGGTTAATAGTTTACGTTTTCGGTACAATCACTTCAATGACTCTTGAAATTGATAAAAATCGTTGAACTCTGCTTTATTCATTTCATATTAAACTCCGCTGGCGCCTCCTAAACATGGGTTTAATTTGTTCTATGAGTATTTGCCTCATACATTTATATCTCCCTCAAACTCCCATAACGGGGTCTCCAGGTTTTTACTGCATCTTGTAACTAATCTATTGAATACATGAATAGCATCACTGCACATTCCTTAATGCTGGTGGAATCACGCAATCTGTATTACCCTCACCCGCAGAGCAAAACGCAAACCTGTTCTCTGTCGACAAATCTGCGGATATTATCTATATATCATAATGTAACAATAACAGCAATTTGTTTTTTCAGCATTTTTTAAGAAGAATTCGATTTAGAGATCCCACTGGAGATGAGATATATTTCAATGAGCATGGAGAGATACCGGCAGTGTATGGCATTATGAACTATCTCAAGTTGCACAGCATAAGGTTTTTAAAGCGATATGTTGGACATTACAACGCACCAGCTACTGACAGAAAACAGCTCTTCATCAACACCGCTTCCATAAAATGGAAATATAATTCTTCTGAGGTAGAATTTAATGAAATTAATGTTCAATATTTTAAATATAAATGTGTAGTTTAGCAGAAAATATAGGTATAAGGGGTTATTCACAGAGCACTGCCGACATTTCGGTGCTCTGTCGTTCCCCGCACTTTGGGGAATCAAATTTCTCCACCTTGCAGTGAATTCATCATTCACCGCAGGGTCCCCAAAGTGTAGGGAATCGACCACCGAATGCAGCCCCAACCCGCTGCTAACCCGCCGCCGCTGCTGCCACCAACCTGATGGACATCCGCAACAAATCTGCCAGAGGGGCGCCAAACACAGCCGCCGAGCTGCCGAGCCGCCGAGCCGCCGGCTGCGAATCTCTGATATTGCTGCAAATCTCTGATACGCTCATACACCCTGCACATTACTGTGGGTTTTATTCCTGCGGAGCTTTGTGATACGCTCACACACACTGCACATTACTGTGAATTTTATTGTTGTGGATTCTGTGATATGCTCCACATTACTGTGGGTTTTATTGCTATGGAGCTCTGTGATACGCTCATACACACTGCACATTACTATGGGTTTTATTCCTGTGGAGCTCTGTGATATTCTCATACACACTGCACATTACTGTGAGTTTTATTGTTGTGGGTTCTGGGATATGTTCATACACACTGCACATTATTGTGGGCTTTATTGCTACAAACCCCCAGGGTGTAGGGAGGAGGATATATAGTTATGTATGTGAACGCATGGCTGTATGTATAAATGCATGTATTTGTCTTTAAACAGGCTGCTTTGCATAAAATTCTGCACCTGTTTCCTTGTCGCAGTCCTGTGTTGCCCCCTTGTCTTGCACCATAAAGGATTGTATTGTGCACAGAAATCGCCACAATATTTGCTGCCTGCACTCCATAAAAATAATTACAGCGAGCGTCTTGGCAGCATCGGGAGGTACAAGTAGGAGACTGTGTTGGTGCAAGTCAGCAAGAGGTTAAATGGGCCACTCTACTCAAATTTCACTCCCTTTTAACATTTAACCACTTTGCTGCTGACTACGTGCTGAGCGCATCCTCTGGTTTCATGTTTGTGTGTAGAGGATGTACTCGGCACGTCGTTGAAGTTCTTGTGAGATCCAGCAGGTCGGCATAGTGATTCCCAGAGTGAGACTGAGGGACTTTTTCTCCCAGTCTCCCTCTGCTCCTGGCGGCCAGAGGAGGCGATTGGAGCAGTCGTTCTTTCTGTGGGATGAGAGGTGAGTATCTGATTTTTGGGGGGGTTTCAGCTGGTGCAGACTGATTCTGCAGAAGTGGAATCCGTTATCACCAGGTCCTGGTTGTGAGTAAATGCTCAGTAACCGTAACCGGACGGTAATCAGCGCTATTAGATTGTAATGCTAATGCTGATTAACACTTTCCACCCCCCATGTTAAATATAGGGAGCTGAAAAGCGCAAGATTCCAAACGGTAACGGGTTTTCTAACAGATTAGCGTTTGGATTTTAATATGGTGTGCCCGTGCTACGACCACCAGAGCTAACGTTAACGCTCACTCAGATGGACACTAACGTTAGCGTTAGGAATGTAATATGGCCCTTAGAATATATAACTAACAATCTTTTGGATGAAAAAATGTGATAATATAAATTTACACGCTGTATGTGATCAAAATCCAAATTTAAATTTTTTGAACTAGCATTTTGACGTGACATGATGTATACCGGGGTCATTGGTCCTCTAGCTCATTTGGAACTATATCTCATATGTTACTCGGCCACTAATTAAGATAGTTGAGACTCATTGGAAATGTAGTTTCAAAACGTCTGGGTATCGAAGGTTGCTTAACCCCTGAAGCATACACATAGTAATGGTGTGTGTGTGTGTGAGTCGTTATATATACAGTATGTATATATATATGTATGTATGTATATATATATATAACAAACCAAGAAGAGAGCACTCCAAACAACATGCACAAACAGTACAGAAGAAACCACAACAGCAGCTAAATTCATTTAAAAACAGGAGATTTAACCAGGTTTAACCCTTTAAATGCCTACAAACAATTCTTATTCCCTTCAAATGCACTATAGATCTTAACCCTTGAATGTTGAGCTGTGTTGAAAATGGTGGAAGTTTAGTTTGCAATGGATGGCCATGGATTGTGTATTTTATATATATATATATATATATATATATATGTGTGTGTTGTTTTGGAAATTAATCTACTATCAATTCCCTAATGTAGTTTTATCCGCTGTACTTACAAGCAGCTCTCTGCCATCCCTGCCATACGTACCTGCACGCGCGCAGAAACGAGATACAGACATTTCCTCACGTTGTTTCTACCTGGAGTTCATCTGACCACCTCAGCCAAGAGCCAAGTCAAAAGTGCCCTCAGTCCCAAGTGTGCTCCTGGCTCATGGTCAGCCTCATTTATTACACAATAGGACAACGCCCAGTGGCCACTGACTATACAACAGAAAAACAAGTTTGTCCAGTAAATACATTTACATATCAAAAGGACAGAGGTGTGACTAGAATGATGGACCGGCCCCCTGTACACACCTTATCCCTACAGTATAATGTACGCCGCTGGCTTGGATTTGAAACCACACATTCAAATCCAACACAGGGAGACAGATGACAACTTATACCTAGACTATAATGTCCACATAATAAAATTTCCACAACAGTGTTTGAGCTTTTGGGTGCACACCCTAATGCAATAGGCTGCGCACGCCTATGCTCTACACATACATTTAGTTGGATTTACAGTAACTCAGCACCCCAGACACAAAGCAAGATCACCCCAGTGACAGAGGGCCCAAGACGCAAGGCAATCAAAGCATGAGCTCCCCAGTAACTGAGGACCCCAGACACAAAGCAATATCAATGTGTGAGCTCCCCAGTAACCGATGACCCCAGACACAATGCAGTATCAAAGCTAGAGCTCCCCGGGAACTGAGGACCCCAGACACAATGCAAGATCAAAGAAAGAGCCTCCAGTAACTAAGGACCCCAGACACAAGGCAATATCAAAGCAAGAGCTCCCTGGTAACTGAGGACCCAGGACACAGGGCAATATCAAAGCAAGAGCTCCCCCGTAACTGAGGACCCCGGACACAGGTCAATATCAAAGCAAGAACTCGCTGGTAACTGAGGACCCCAGACACAAGGCAATATAAAACAAGAGCCCCCAGTAAATGAGGAACCCAGACAAAAGACAATATCAAAGCAAGAGCTCACAGTAACTGAGGACCCCAGACACAAGACAATATACAGCGAGAACTCCCCGGTAACCATGGATCACAGACACAAAGCAATATCAAAGCAAGAGCTCCCCAGTAACTGAGGAACCCAGGCACAATGCAATATCAATGCAAGAGCTCCCCAGTAACTGAGGACCCCCGACACAAGGTGTGACAGACTCCAGGATGCAGGGGATTTTAATTCCTCGGAGATCAGTTTGGTTGTGGTTGCTGGGGGGGGGTGTTGGCACTGGTGTATTTTGGCCTAGACCGACTAGGCCCAGGCCTAGGGCGGCACTTTCAAGGGGGTGGCGGCCCGCACTGGGTGGCCCCACCCCTAAAAATTTTTTTAAAAAAATGTTTTTTACTATTGCAAAGTATTTTACCAGGAAGGATACATTGAGATTTCACTAATTTACACTTTCAATTTCACTTTCCAGGGGGCAGCAAAAAACCTCACCACTAAATGGGTTACTCACAGAGCACCGAAATGACGCCAACTTTTTGGTGTTCTGTAGTTCCCTGCACTTAGGAGAATAAAATTTCCACACCCTGCAGTGAATTCACCATTCACCGCAGGGTCCCCAAAGTGCATGGAGTCGGCCGCTGAATGCTGCCACCGCAAACCTGTGGCCTACTGTTTTCAAAAGAACTACTGAACGAAAATGTCTGGAATTTACATATATGATCCTATGATTGATAATAAAAAGTTCTGTTACAGAAAAAAGAAAAACTGCTTTTTAAAAAAAAGGGGGGGAAGTTTTGCCCAACCAAATCTGAAAAATGACTAAAAGGTACTAAAAAAAATCAATAAGTAAAGACTTCTTACTGCAGATTAAAATAATAAATGATTTATTAGATATTGCATAAAAATAGGAATATTTTTAACATTGAAACATATGGGGTTCGCCTGAATAAACCTGCTAATTGAAACCACCGAACATCAGGGCATTTCACTGCCATTTCTCGGAGTCTCAGTACCACATGACTGGCTGAACCACGTGAAACGCACGCGCGCAGCTGCCTGCCCTTTCGTTAACACAGACTCTATTCTGGACTGAACACCCACCGGGAAGGGAATCAAAGCTACAGTGCACCCTCTGACAGTGTCACCCCACTGCTGACAAGATGCTCCACAGCATAATTGCTGTGTGCTCATATACACTCGGTTTGCTGTGAGTTTTATTGCTGTGAATTCTGATGCACTCATACACACCGCACATTGCATTGATGGGAGTTTTATTGCTGTGGATTCTGATACGCTGACACACACCAATCATTGCATTGCTGGGAGTTTTATTGCTGTGGATTCTGTGATACACACTGCATATTACTGTAAGTTTTATTGCCCTGGAGCTCTGGGATATGCTCATACACACTGCACATTACTGTGAGTTTTATTACTGTGCAGTTCTGTGATATGCTCATACACACTGCACATTTCTGTGGGTTTTATTGCTGTGCAGCTCTGATATGCTCATACACAGTGCCCATTTCTGTGGGTTTTATTGCTGTGCAGCTCTGTGATACGCTCATATGCAGTGCACGTTTCTGTGGATTTTATTGTTCAACCAATTAGAGCGGCTGTGATCCCGTTTACTTGACATGCGTGGCTGTTCTTTGTAAAAATACTTGAATTTAAACATTTCATAATTTTCTTTATCTCAATAGATACATTTGAAATGGTATACAAAATATACAAGTAGGCACTTGGTATCCACTTTTAATATAAAGAGAGGAAAAGGCGGAGCTCTAAGAGGAAAAGGTGGAGCTTAAAGAGGAAGGGTGGGGATTAACCAGGAAGAGGTGTGCCCTTGACAGGAAGGAGTGCGTCAAATTTAAATTAGGGGGTGCACGAGTTTAGTCAGGCCTAGGGCAGCACAAAACCTAAATACACCACTGGGTGTTGGCCCAGTAAGGGCACAGAAAGTAGCTGGGTCTGCTGTGGAGCTGTTTTTGAATATGTTTGCCCTCTCGCTTGGCTAAATTGAAACTGACGTTTTATATTAAAAAGAGACTTATTCCACTGGACTTTTGTGGAATCCGGAGTTAGTGGATCTTATAAATATATTTGGCTTTTCCATGTACATCTGTTCACTGTTTGCCCATCTCCTCAGCTAACTAAAGATAACTGTTAAGTGTACAAGAGTCTGAGTCATTTCTGGGGATTTCCCAGTCTGGGAAATACCCCGCGCTTTCTTCAGTGAGGGGCTTGGGTGTGTTTATGCATCACAGAGGGATTGTCCTTTTTTAACTACAAGAGTTGTTAAAAGTGTCTGCCCAAGTTTGAATAGATCAGTCTTTGGTTTTCTACTCCCAAAATTGGTTCTGTCTGGTTATTGGGGGAATCCTATGAAGCAATTTGGAGGTCCATAACATAGGAAGCACGTCTTGGCGGAGATACCCAGTCAGGGTATCCAGGAGTCCGTCAGAGTGATGTCAGCGATGGGGTGCTTCCATTCACTTTGGACATCCAAACCAACACAAGGACCACAGTGGATGGAGCATTTGTACAATGGACTGAAAATGAGCACCCTTAAGGACTTACTACAAGCTCGGGGATTGATTGCCAGCAAACAAATACAAGGCATTCATGTTTTTATCAGTTCGTCAGTTTCTTCACTGTGTTTTATTTTTATTTTATTCAATAAATACAAATTTATGCTGTCTGGGACCCAGATCCCATTTTGGCACTCTAGACACACCTGCATGGTGTGCCGGTTTGCTTTGTGTTTTTGACTGATCTAGGAGGGTTAGGCCCTTGGGATCATGTGGCTTTTTCACCACCTAGTGGTTCCCCATGGGGCTGCTGTTGGTGGTTGGATTGTTAACCTATGGGATTCGCCTTTTTAAAACTGCCGAATGAAACCACTGAACATCAAGGCATTTCACTGAAATTTCAATGCTGTTCGGTGTTCTGTGAACAGATTAACCATTGCTTCTCTACGGGGATTTCACTGCCATCGAACAGGCATCATATATTGCCAAAATTTGGTGAATCACCAGCTTTTGATTAGCCTGATGGCCACAAAATTGCACTGTATGGGGAAATTCACCAATCGGTGCAATTTGGTGGCCAATTTGGTGTTCTTTGAATAACATCTTATGAGCTTGCGTGAATTGAGAAGTGTCCCAATGACAGAGCATGATTAGGGGTTCGGGGCAACCTCAGGGTGTGGGGGCAGTAAATGAGATTGACCTGGGTGTAGCTACATACAATAGATGTGGCACAGTGTGCATTGTGTCAGACGGTGGCTGCAAAAGCCAGTCATGTCCTATCTTCTATAAAAAAATAGAAAATATTACCTCTTTTTAATGCAGGTGTGAGACCTCCATGATATCTCAAATCAGCATTATATTTAGTTTTCTGATTAATAACTGATGATCTCCAGATAAAATCTACCAATTAAAAACATTGAAACCTTTTTTGACAATAGGTTCCTCGCTCTAGATGTTCTGAAGATTGTCCTCCTGGTTACAGACGAGTGTCACAGGAATCAATACATATCTGCTGCTTTGGCTGTGTTCCATGCTCTGACGGGGAGATATCCAACCGAACAGGTGAAAAGGACTAAGACTTAAGAGAGAGCAAAAAATGTATACTGATCTCATACAAATGCAACCCTTCATACATCGTACAGAGCTGGGATTCAAACAATGTAAGACCAGATTCTCAAAACACAGACACACACAGACGCACAGACACAGTAAAAGGTACAGAGTATAGAAAAAGGGATTTTCATTTCTCCTCTTCTCAGCGCTGTTCCAGTGGAATTTTTGCCCTCTTTGAATAACCCTGTAAATTTAAGGGTTCACTTACTTTTTCCAGCTTGAATCTGTGACTGACTTCTCAATGTCTTCAGTAAATATTGGAAGGTACGCGCTGTTTGTGTTTCTAGTTGGTGCAGGTTGTGTTTGTCTGTAATTGTGACATTAATGAAGATCATTTTATGAGCAATCACTGCAGAAATCAGGATGATTCAATAACATTTCTCTTGCAGCTCTTCCAGTAATAGTTACTTTTTAATCCTTCTTTTAGTGATTTTTTCTTTCAGATAATAAGTAAATATAACAGTTACAATGTGAAATCTCTTTCTTATCTGTGCAACCTTTAAATATGAACGTTTTACCCATTTATTTACAGATGAAGGATCCTGTGAAAAGTGTCCTGATGACAAATGGCCAAACAAGAGGAAGGACCACTGCATCTATAAATCTTCAGAGTATTTATCCTTCCAGAGTGACCCCATGGCTTTAGTTCTTTCAGTTATTCCTGTTTTATTTTCCATTGTGGCTTCCATTATTTTATGTATCTTTATTTTATTCCGGGACACTCCCATTGTAAAAGCTAATAACCGCAACCTGAGCTTCCTCCTCCTGGTGTCCACCATGCTGAGCTTCCTCTGTGTGTTCTTGTTCCTCGGCCGTCCTGTGGATATAACCTGCATGCTGCGGCAGACCTCTTTTGGAATCATCTTCTCGGTGGCCGTGTCTTCTCTGTTGGCCAAGACAATCATGGTCTGCATCGCATTCAAAGCCACAAAACCTGGAAACACCTGGAGGAAATGGCTCGGAGTCACAATACCCAACTCTGTGGTGTTTGTTTGCTCCTTTATTATGATTATAATATGTGTCACATGGCTCTCTGTGTCTCCTCCATTCCAGGAGATGAACTTTCATTCCTACCCCGAGAAGATCATCATTCAGTGTAATGAAGGCTCGGTCATCGCATTTTACACCGTCCTGGGTTACATGGGGTTTCTTGCTGCTGTGAGTTTCATTGTTGCTTTTTTGGCCAGAAAATTACCGGACAGTTTTAATGAAGCCAAGTACATCACCTTCAGCATGTTGGTGTTCTGCAATGTGTGGGTCACCTTTATCCCAGCTTATATGAGCGTTATGGGGAAAAACACTGTGATTGTCGAGGTTTTTGCCATATTAGCTTCTAGTGCAGGGATTCTCTGCTGTATATTCTTCCCAAAGTGTTACATTATATTGTTGAGACCTCAGCTCAACTCAAAAAGGAACTTACTGAAAGTGACCTCTTGAACCGAAATGCACAACACTAGTGTAGACTAATCATTAAATATGTTGGCTTTATACAAATTCTTGCTTGACATCATGATTCATCACATACTACTACCCACTGCTTCTCTCACAGATCTTCTCATCTTCGTTATGATTACACTAGTGGCCACAATTGTGGATACACCTTCTGATTTTGTCAGTTTTGGTTGACAAGAAAAGTCCTCTGCTTCCCTGGCCAGGAAATAGCCCTGACTTGAATTGAAAATCTGTGGTCAAGATTGAAACGCATGGTCTCGAGCAAGACTCCAAGCAACAAGCGAGGACTCATTAAGGCTATAATCAATTCCTGGCACCATTTGATCACAGAAGAGGATGTCAAAAGACTTGTAGAGTCAATGCCTAGGAGGTGTCAGGCAGTAGTAAAGGCCAAAGGCTATCCAACACGTTATTGAAAAAAACACATTGTGACAAACGTGAAACTATCTTTTTTATGCTATATAATAGCCAAGATGCATTATGGGACATTTCCAGCCAAAACTGAACTTATTTAAAGATTTTTTTGATGTTGTTAAGACATTCATTTACAGTGTATAATTATTAATTATTAGGTTCCCCATGCTTTGGATAATACCATTAAGGTGTATAAGTATAAACTATTTTAATTTGTTTCATCATATTAAATCCTAGTAATAAGAGTTTTCTTCTTATTTATAGAATGTGTTGGTATAAATGTATAATTGTTTAACACAATACAATAAACTCAATCATTACTCTTTGTTCTTTGTGATCTTATTTTATTTACATTTTTATATTAAATTAAATACTAAACCTTTAACTCTCGTAATTTAATTAACAAATTGATTACCTGTAACATTGTTTTAAATATTTAAAATTATATTCTGCAATTATGTACCAGCGATCTGTAAATATCATTTGACCCCTTCACTGCTGAGCTATTTCTCCCCTGTGTGCCAAGTTAATTTTGGCCCTTTTGTGCTCATCATGTTTAAGTGTTTTGAAGTCAGGTTTTATTGTAGGACCCAGACAAATTATATATCCTTATTTTCAGCATACTCATAATATATTACTATATGTACAGTATATGTCATGTCCTGTCAGAATGCTAGAACAAAAAATTTAAATTTTCATTCAGATTTCAATCATTTACAGCTTTTATTTTTTTTTTTTTTTTTTACATTTTATCATCCAAACCTTTGTGGTTATATATTCTATGTGGAACTCTTGTTAAAAATAAACAGAAATGGGAACATGTTACTGTATTTTTTTGAGAAAATACGCATTTTTATCTAAAACTGAAACTAAATTTTTCACTTGTATTTTGGCACAATGTGTTTTTTGAATAAAATGACTATCAGGGTTATTCAGGGAAAGCTGAAAACCAGGATAATGACTGGAGAAGTGTAAAGTCTAGGTCAAAATAGGCAAACCAAAAGAATTCACCCATTTATCTCACTTTCCAAATGGGCTATTTGGTCTAGATTGTTCTCTTCTCCTTCCAATTCTCCCAGTGTTTACCTCTCTCTGAATAACCCTGTATGTATAAAATACTGACCTTGCTCACAGCATAGGAAATGAGAAGGTTAGTAACAGCAGTGGTATTGCTCATCATGTATATAAATGCGTTGTAATGCATCCGTCACCATCGTAGGCTACGTGCACACCCATCACTGCTGCTCACTCCTCCCACAGACGTGTGGAAACCGCCCCCTTCTAAACAAGTCTCCAGTTATTGTACAGAAACAAATATAGTATGGAGTCAGCCTCCTAGTGAAGTTAATTCCTACAAATAGGGAAAACTGGTGATTAAACACCGCTTGTTTTTCCTCACTGTTCTGTTTCTCCACCAAAGCACTGAGAATGTGATCTCTTAACTTACAGTTGTGATGAGATGGTGATAACTCCCAGTCTTAGATGAATTACAGACAGTGACTCAATCCAGATGACACCTTGAAGATCTGATGAAGTTTTATTCCAAAACTGTAGAAAATTCACAACAATATACTGTACATTGGATAGGTCAAAAAATCAAAGTGTGATGTAGGTCCATTTAGGCTTGCTAAGGATTACTGCGAAATGAACAAGGGTGGAGCTATCTGGACAGGAAATCACTGAACCATGAGGAGGGGAGGAGAGAAACTCAGGGTTAGATGAGACATGTGCAATTCTTAAAGGCATATCGCAAGGCATGTGAATCATGACACTCACAATGAGGAGAATATCTCCCTTTATACACCTTTCAGGTAAAAATGAACTTTTATTCTGATATTTAAAAGCATACATAATACACACAGTGATTTAAAAACAATCATCCAACAGGATATCAATTGGTTTGTCCATGAGCAATCGTAGCGTATTATTAGCCTTATACTAAGACATACATACTGCATAGAATAGTTAGCATCGTATGGGGGACTCACACTTTCAATTTTAATTGAACATATGCCAACCACCATCAGCAAACTACAATTGGTTCTTCATCTCCAAACAGCCTTAATAAATGATTTTCGTGCACGACGGTACTGCGCAAGCATTTGGGCACGTCCTGTTTGCGCGCGTTATTGATCGCCGGATGAAAAGATGTGAGATGTTTGTAATTCCAGCGGTGATTTGAGCGTGACATTTTAACACTTGACGCAAAAATTCACGCTTTGCGTGAGGGTTTTTGCATGAAGATTGTAATATAGCCCCTGGTTGGTCAAACATTTCCCACTCCTTGTTGGTCAAACATTTCCCACTCCTTGTTGGTCAAACTTTCCCACTCCTTGTTGGTCAAACATTTCCTACTCATTGTTGGTCAAACATTTCCCACTCATTGTTGTTCAAACATTTCCCATGGCTGGTTTAAACATGAGCAAAGCGGTAAAAATGAGCTCAGTGCACAGTGGTGAAATGGCTCAGCACTCAGCAGTGAAAGGGTTAAAAAACTTTTTCTTTTATTTGTTTTTCATTGTTTCCTGTCCCCCAGGGCAGTACCCTGACTCCCATACACCTTTTATGGCCAATATCTTGCATATATGCCCTCTGGAGGGGACCTTAATTTTTGAACGTTTGAGCCCCATTGACTTGCATGGTGTTTACATTGTCTTCGAGTTTGTGTTTGAACTTTTTTCGGGTGTTCAAGATCGAATGCGAACCAAACACGGGGGTGTTCGGCCCATCACTACTCAAAAGCATCAATCTTCCTACAATAAACATTTTCAGGGTCAGCCTTTCAGACCCATACATTGCTATAGGGGACACGATAGCATGAACCAGTTTGAGTTTGTTTTTGAGGGCGATGTTTTTACTATTTCAGAGTTGGTGCATGCTCAACTTTGTTTTATCACTCAATGCAATTTGTAACTTGATATCAGGGCTATGATATGCAGTTTGGTCAATCATAGCTCCAAAGAAGCAGAACTCTTTAACACTTTCAATAACTTCAGCATGGAGGATTATTTTATTTTTCAGTTTATACTGGAGCATTTCTGCTCTTTCATTCTTTATTTTTTTGAAGGGATTTCTCTATAAGATTTTCTCTATAGCCCTTTATCTTAAATTCCTGATCCAAGATTATTATATGTCCATATTAGGGAACACACACGTAATATAGAGAAGGGGGTGGAACTCAATACTGTCACTGCCCATTTTAAAATCAATCAGAATTGTTACCCAATAGGAATAAATTTTTTGCTTTACAGAAGCAAAAACAAAATTGGAGAGGAGAAGATTTTTTAAAAGAATTAACCGTATAGAAATGCAGTGGATTTTTAAATTGGTAACTCTAGTACCTAATGGGCTAAACAAAGATTTTGAAGTCTGTCACTTTTTATGATATCTGGGATACTGTTCTGAATAGATAAGAGGGCAATAGATCAGTGAATGTAAGGGGTCAACATTTATAGTAAGAGATAAAGTTCCCTCCCAGTCACGTGCGGTGTACCCCAAGGCTCGATACTCGGCCCCCTGCTATTCACAATATTCATAAATGATCTGCCCAACGTCTGCAAAGCCTCAACTTTACACATGTACGCAGATGACACCGTAAACTATACCAGTAAACCAAATCTCCCACAGCTGGAGGCCGTGCTGCAAGAACAATTCACAGAGGTAGAAAAGTGGATCAAACACAACAAACTTTTTCTAAATACTGACAAAACTGTAACAATGGATAAATGGGGGTATACCTAAGGATGGCGCCTGCCCTTGGGTGCTCATGTTTCGTGAGCTGCTGCCCTCCTGGGGTAGTAAGGCAGTGCCTAGTTACTGCCTTGGTGTATATCAGGATAAAGTGGGGTATACCTCGAATGGGCGCTGCTTACGTATGAATAGTTATTGTGTGAGTAAATGTTTAAAATTCTTTGTACGTATACATAGATTTATGACATTGAATTGACCCAATAAACAATGGTAATGATCACGTGCTCTGATAAATACCTATCAATATAGTGAAGGCAATACTCTTACAGAGTCTATTACAGAATGTATATCAAAATGATGACTGGTTCTATATTCAGTATTTAAATGCCACCTTGTGTCCGTCAGATACAATGATAGTTCTGGGGGTTTGGTGGAATCAGCCCCAACCCTCCTAGATTGTGAGTTCCTACGGGAATAGGGCCCTCATCTCCTCCTGTACTGTTTGTCAAATGTTGTTCAATGTATTGTAACCCTGTCTGTACTGTGCTTATTGTACAGCGCTGCGGAATATGCTGGCGCTTTATAAATAAATAATAATAATAATAATAATAATAAAATCAGCGTTATGCTGCCACCTGGTGTTTTTTTCGGAAAGTGAACAAATGAGTATTTTTCTGATAGAGTTTATTCCTTATCCTATGCTGCCATCTAGTGGCCAAAATGCGGTGCAAGATGTTCAGAGATGTTTCAGTATTCTGCTTTTTCTTCTTGCCGGTGACAAGATGAACCTCAAAAGTAAGAGGACACAGAAGCAGAGAACACGGATAGTGTTTTACCGTTGCATAGATTATAGATAAAAGACAAATCAATTGCCAACTCACATGGATTTGAGCCGGTATTTAAACCACGCTCACTCTTTTGTGCCTTCCTAGCCGATATAGGTGGCCAGGAATCCTTCTTTCCCTCCACCTCCTTGTTCCTTCCTTACCACAGGTTTTCTTTCTCTGCTGGGCTGGAGTCCTCACGTTATTGGCGCTGGATTCTGCCCTGTGGATAAACTGAGCTGCGCTCGGAAGGACCAGGGTACAGTGGTTGGGGAAAAAAAAATATTTAATAAAGTAAAAAGTAAATGGTAACAAACGTTTTAACAAAGTAATAAAATGAGGAGGAATAGGTCCAGGACGCGTTTCACCAGCATGTGTGGCCTCTTCAGCTGGATAATTCCTCCTTCTTCTTGTCCTGCTTTTATAGAATGTTCGGTAGTTGAATCTTCCTTTCGTTTACAGCGCGCTGTTCCTGCGCATGCGCTGAGGAGTAGTATTCCAATCTCGTGGTCTGTTGAATCACATGGTTCCTCTCTACCAATCAGCGTCTTAGTTGCGGTTTCTTTGTATCACTGGGGCTCTGATGGATCAAAAAGGGTCTCTATGCGCATCCTTATGGGTATCTCTCGATCTTTTTCTGTCTCAGGGGATTTATGAGCTGATCTGTCCTTTGGTACATCTAACACTCCTTGCCCTATATGTATTTATTGGAATGGGGAAAGGTGAGAAAAACGGGTATGGTAATCCCTATTGTGCGATTGAAAATACATTCTTGATAGTGGAAACATAGACAGAGATACGATGGGATGAGACATAGTATCCATGTATTTGGTGGTAAGATCCGGAGGGCTAATTTATAATGTTAATAGTTGCCTCAAATGTGGAAGTTACTGACATAGGAGTGTTTCTAAGTTGAACGGGAACAAGCAGAATGTATATTAGGACGATCACTTTAGGAGGTGAAATTTCATGTCCTATGTATATGCATCTAGGGGTATGGATGGATCCTAATGCATTGGGTTCCTTAATATAATAATCATAGGGGGATTTGTTCGCTCGTATGTATAATTGAATAGAGGGATATTGAGAGTGAAATGTGTATCTAATGGGTACAGGGCCCAAGTAGATAAAGAGACCTAGGGATATGGATGGATCCTATAATCTAGGGTTCCTGATAACGGTGGACGTGGCATTGTTGGATGGACTATGGGGTTGGGATACTTTATCATATCTGTATCATTAGTAACATGAGGTAACTGTTATATTAGGGGGGGCGGTTCCTACGTTCGATGTCGTGGTGGTAATGCGATGGTATTACTTATATTGAGTTATAGAGAATGGGTCTTGAGGCCGACGATTTAATGGGAGTACACCTACATTGCTTAAGACTGGGCGTGAGGCAATGTGTGCATGCTGAGGGAAAAAAGCATAGGTATCACCAGTGATGCTCACAGGGCAGACTTTAAAATAGGGGTCGGAGATATTAGTCATATGTGGCTGTATGTATGGGGTATTGGTTTAGAGGAACTGACACAGTTCGAAGTCCATATTCAGACCTTTGGGATGCAGTGTATCGAACTCGTATATACATTTCATTTCCTACTGGCCTATTTTCCTTGTTAGGTCACCCCCTCTTCTGTTGTTTTGTATTCTTTTTATAGCCATAAACTTTAAGTTCCTTGGGTCACAGTTGTGTACCTTCTTGAAGTGTGCCGGGACACTATGTGAGTCTAAGCCTTTTTCTATATTCCTCACGTGTTCCCGTATTCTTACCCCTAACGCTCTGGTGGTTTTTCCGATATATTTCAGCCCACATGGGCAGATGAGGAGGTAGATAACGTTGGTTGAGAAACAGGTCAGGATCTCTTTGATTTTCCATTTACCTCGTCTGTTTGTGACTGTGGTGACATGCCTTTTGACGTGGCCTGTGCTACGGCAACTAATATTCATCATAGATAACTTGCTTGTTCAAATTTACGAACTCGCATTATTTGATTTGATAGTGCAAGAGTTTATTTTGAATGATTTGATTGTTTAAGTGCTGGTGAATGAAAAATAGGATTTTTTTACAATCGTCTGGGTAAAGAATAGTGATCCTTTCTCTTTGTTTCCTTGATCAATTGTTGGATGTCCCCGCAGTTAGTGACTCACATTTGAATTGTGTTGTAAAGAGTATTATATTTTAAAAGATTAATACCTTTAAGTTTCCCGACCCGAGAATTGGATCTCTATTTACCTGACTACTTGTTATTTCCTATTTGTGCGTGTTTTCCCTGATAGTGTAGTTAAAAAGATTTTAAATAGAATGGAGATTGCTGTTTTGTGATTTGGCTCAGTGACAATAGAGGAAACTGCGCATTTTTGCGACCCTTTCCCTCTCACCCTTTTAATTGCGCTAACCCTTCTCCTTCCCCCCTCCACCGCGCCTTTTTTTTGCGATATGGGTGCCAAAAAATCCTCCCATATAGATCCAAAAAACAACGGGCAAATTAGATAAGCATTTCAATAAGAAGTTAATGCCCAAAATGGCCCTGCTGAAACGCCCGCCGATTATGTACAACGTGTTGCTGGCGGATATTTCACCACGCCCTTTATAGATTGTCTCGCTGGCTGGACTACAGCCATGCATTCTTTTGATCCATTCCCAAATTCAGGAAGCTTCTCTTCCTATCATATGTCCATGATAAAAGGCTTATGTCTTGGCGACCAGAAAGCTTTCCCATATTTCCAACCTGACTCAAATTGGGATAGAAAATATATGAAGGAATGTGGTAAAGTGTGGATTCACTTGTCCTCTTCATATAACCCCATTTCTAAAACTCCTAAAGATATATCATGGTCCATAGATAATCCCCCACCTTACAATTCCTCTCCTCCTGCCCTTTCACAACCTACTCCCAACCCTCTTCCCTTTATCCCAGCCTTGACCCTAAGACTTTGGCAGCTGTGATTACAACTATTGAAACGACTACAAATCCTCTGCCTTCCCCCGAAGCCCTAACACAAAATATAGGTGTTTTAGGTGCTATCGTAGGAATACCCCATGTTGAAACAGAATCTGACACAGAACGAGATGAAACTAGCACATATGATTGGCAAAATAAAACCCCTATTTCTAAATTCAGTAAACTTCATTTGTATCCACTTCCAAACCCACCGTGTAGGATACTCTCCCCAAATGCAATCTTTTATTGACCAATATGAACCCCAACTTCAGAACATAATAACTAGGACCCAATCTGGCAAAACTATCAACCCCCTGCTAGATATCAGATGCCCTATTTAATTGCAGGAAATAATGTCGTTATTATGCCCCCTGATATAGGAACCTTAAATTCGATAATTAAGGGTTCTCCTAGTCCCAGAATTTCCCCGACTGCGACAACACAATACCTTAAACGGGCGACACGAGGATTGCAATTAACTCAGGAAGATTACAAGTTGATCATTAACGGTGTCATGGGATATGCTGATGACACTGGTTTTGATTGGACTCGTGTTCTCTCACTTCAACCCCCCCATGTTCCTCTAATAGGTGCCCCTATTACACCCCAAAATTTGCCTTTACAAACATCGGCCCAGATTGATGATATGTGGACAGAAGTTTGTGATGAATGGACTCGTAATTATGGAGCTCGACGTTCTATGGTCGCAGCCATTGCATGCAAACAAAATGCCAAAGAATCTGTCACCGAATTCGTCCACCGGTTCCATAAGAACTGGAAGGAGGATGCCGGCATGACATTAGATGGAGATATGGGTCTCCTCTACACTCAAACTCTCATGGGTAATCTCAGAGATGATACCCAGAGAATTGCTAAACAGGTGATTGATAACTGGCCAACAGTGGTACCTATTGATCTTAATAATAGGCTCCTTGTTAAAGATTCTGCTGGTTGCTTTGACCTGCAGCATTCTAAATATATGTTAGCTGTTTTTAACAGTCTTTCAGGTCCCCCAGGTAATAATGGTCCTCGCCCTAAACGGACTTATTATCGTCCTCAACACCCCACACGTACCCTAGGTACTTGTTTCATTTGTGGAGATCCAAATCACTGGCGTAATGAATGCCCTCATAATCCCAGGAACATTGGCAATACTGCTATGAACCCCAGCCAAGATCTCCAACAAGCAATGCTGTTACCTCCCCTAACAATGTCTGTGATCCACCTCGTCATAAGATTGATTGGCAAAACCAATCAAATGCATGATGTGGCCCAGAGGCATGCTCCATCTCATGTGTTCAGGTTTCAGAAACAGTTGACCATTTGCCCCTAGTGATCCTTAATTTGGAGGATCATAAAACCCCATTCCTTGTGGATACGGGTGCTACAAATTCGACGCTTACAATAGAGTGGTGTTTGTGGTCAATTAAACCTGCTGAGACGCCATCTTTGGGGATTAATGGAGTTCTAACAGATACGTTTGTCACCCCACCCATTGCTATTTCTTCAAATTCTTCTCCTGCCTCTGTGTTTCATTCTTTTCATGTTCTCCCTACCTGTCCTGTTAATTTGTTAGGCAGAGATTTGCTTTCTTTGCTTGCTGTGTCTATTATCTGCATGCCATCTGGATCTTTACATGTGGATTCTCCATTTTATTCTTTTGAAGCTGCTCCCAGCACATGTCATCCCCCAACAGCCCCCACTCCTCTCTCTCCAGTGTCTCCACCTAACACTTCCTCCCATTCCTTCTCTCCTCTTCACTGTGCTTTCCTTTCAGCACCTGATCTCGAATTGTGTGTACATCCGGATGTATGGGCAATTGATGAATACGATGTGGGTTCTATCTCCTGCTCTCCATATTCTGCAAAATTAAAAAAATATGCAAGTCCTGTCTATCACAAGCAATATAATCTGTCACCTGCTAAAGTTGAAGGAATACGGGAATTCATTCGCCGCTTCCTTGCTACTGGCATTCTGCATCCCATTGTAAGTTTGTACAACACGCCTGTAAATCCTGTGCCTAAAGGAGATGGATATTGCTTTACTCAGGATTTCAGATCTCTCAATGAAATCATAATTCCTATTTCTCCAATTGTACCTGACCTCCCAACCCTTCTCACCTCCATACCCCCAGACTCCACACATTTTACAGTCATAGACCTAAAAAATGCCTTTTTTTCTGTCCCAGTACATCTAGATACACAACACATTTTGGCTTTTACATTTGAAGGTAGTCAATTTTGTTGGTCAGTTTTACCTATGGGATTTATTGACAGTCCTGCGTCTTTTGCTCGTGCCCTGCGTGAGACTCTGTTGAGTTACAGTCCGCCGGAAGGCTCCACCTTACTACAGTATGTGGATGACCTCCTCCTATGTAGCCTCAGCCAAGCTGCATGTTACACTGACTCTGTTGCTCTCTTAAACCATCTACACTCAGAAGGCCACAAGGTGTCCAGAAAAAAGATGCAATTTTGCTCCACCTCTGTTGAATATTTGGGTTTCGTTCTCACTGAGGGATCTCGTGTCCTCTCACCGTCCCGCATTCAGAGCCTGCTCCAGCTCAAGCGTCCTGCCTCCAAAACAGACATGTTGTCCTTTCTAGGGATGGTGAATTTTTGTCGTCATTGGATACCAGACTGTTCCTATTATGACTCTGTTCTTCGTGCGTCTGCTGCGCGCACAGCTCCGGACCAAATTGTTTGGTCTCCGGACATGGTGTCTGCCTTTGATACGTTAAAGGAACTGTTGGCTACTGCACCAGCACTGGGGCTACCGAACTATAAACTGCCTTTTCACCTCTACTGTAGGGAGGATGGGCGCACAATGGCGGCTGTTCTTGCACAGGTCCACGGGGGGGCACTGCGTCCAACTGCATTTTTGTCAAAAGTCATGCCACCTGTTGTTCAGGGAATGCCAAATTGTCTCCGCTCCTTGGCTGCCTGTGCCATGGCTGTGGAAACAGTTCAGTCCTTAACCCTAGGTACTGACACGATTCTCCATACACAACACAATGTCTTGCATGTACTTCGTAACCTTTCTACCCAGCACATTTCTTCCCAACGTTTGTCTGGTTATGAAACTGTACTAACTTCTACCTCCAATTTGTCTGTCAAATACTCTTCTGTCACTTCTGGTCCTTCTGTTGTTCTAAACGCTCTCCTGCGTCTACGCGAAGACCAAGAGGAGCCTCGTGAATTACATGATTGTCTTCCGCTCATTCAACTAACGACCTCTCCTAGATCTGATCTTTCTGACACTCCTCTAGAAGGTCCTGATATTCGTCATATCTTTGTTGATGGCTCCTGTTCTCGTCCTTCTGATTCACAGTATCTGACTGGTTATGCTGTGGTTGAATTGCCTGACATTGTACATGAATCTGCTTCCATTCCTTCAAATTCTTCGCAAGCTGCGAAACTCTTTGCTTTAACAGCTGCATGTAAACTTTTTAAAGATCTCCCTGTCACCATTTATACTGACTCTCGTTATGCATTTGGTGTTGTGCATGATTTTGGTGCACTATGGCATCGTCGTGGTTTTACTACGGCTGATGGACGTCCTATTTCTCATTCTGATCTGATTTCTGATCTCCTGTCTGCTATTCTATTGCCTTCTCGTCTTGCTGTTGTTAAATGCAAAGGTCATGATCCTGTTGACTCTTTTGTTTCTCGTGGCAATCATTTTGCTGACGCTGAGTCTAAAGCTGCTGCTCTTTCATCTCCTACCATTTCTCTTGTTCCTCACCCTCCAATTGTCACCTGCTACCTTTCTCCTTTTCTGCTGCCCCAGAAATGGATGCTTAAAGAACTCCAGGCAGGTGCTACTGAAGCTGATGTTTATCATTGGGCCTCAGAAGGCCTTGTGAAGTCTCAAGAAATTCCGCCTGATGTTAGAATTTATGAGAAAGGAGGAAGAGTTGGCTTACCTGCTGCAGCAGCGCCAATCTTTATTTTTTCTTTTCACGGTCCTGGCCACAGATCTCCCAAACTCACATACAGCGAAATGGCTAAGCATTTTTCTGTTTGTAATCTTAAGGCTATGATTAATTCCCAACTTTCTCGTTGCCTTATATGTGCCAGAAATAATACACAGGGCCCAAAATTAAAACTCAACACCTACCGCCTGCTAATGGTCCATTCCAGGAACTCCAAATTGATTTTACACACATGCCCACTGCAAAAGGTAACCTGAAATACCTTCTGGTAATAGTTGACAAGTTTTCTAGATGGCCTGAAGCCTTCCCTACTGCAAGAGAAAATGCCAGAACTGTTGCCAAAATTCTTTGTAAAGAATTAATACCCAGATATGGATGCCCCATATCTATTGATTCAGATAATGGTCCTGCCTTTACCTCCAAGATCACACAGGAATTGGTAAAATTAATGGCCATTCAATGGAAGTTTCATTGCCCATACCATGCGGAAAGTTCCGGAATCGTGGAACGGCAAAATAGAAATATCAAAAATAAACTTAGAAAAGCTACTGAGGGTACCTTCAAGAACTGGCCGGATTACCTTCCAGCCATTCTTGCAGAAATAAGAATGACCACCCATTCTGTCACTGGCCTTTCCCCCTTTGAAGTTCTCATGGGAAGACCCTTTCCTACCCCATGGATTCCTAAGCAAGGTCCCCTGGTAATGTTACCAGGTGATCTGGATGAATTTAGAGAAGCATATGTTACTCAATTGCTTAAAACATTGCATGATTTCCATAGAACGGTCTCCTGCTCTTTCCCGCCTCTCTCCACAGATCCTACTCACCGTTTTGTTCCAGGAGATCGAGTGCTCGTGAAGGCCCTGCATCGTCACAAAACCATTGATCCACCATATGGAGAGCCGACTACCGTCCTTGCTGTGACCAGAACCGCCGTGCTGACTGATGAATCACCTTCCTGGATCCATGCATCAAGGATAAAGAAAGCGCCATTCATCCCTGATGACTTCATTCCTGATCCACCTGTGACCTCAACCCCAGACGTGGAATCGATGACCCCTGCTTCTAGATGACCTCCTCCTGTGACGTACCCCACTGATGAATCTGGAGTGTGGGCCACAGCAGTTGTCAGCCCCTGCTAACCTGTTGGCTGGTTCCCAGCTGAAGAATCGTTTTCCCCCCAATTTATTTTTTATGCCTCTTAACTGTTCCTACTCAACCTGAAGAGTAGTACCTTTTTGTCCTCATTTACACGAACTGTTTATTTTTGATGAACTTTCCTTTTTCACAAAGTAATACATATTGTATTTACTCTGATTTTACACTTGCAGTGTCTATTGCTAGAACTACTACCAAGATGTTTTGCTCTTTTTCCAAGAACTGTTGTATTTTTGTTGGTTCGCTTTTAATCATTATGATTTATTTCATAATACTTTCTGGTAGTTCATGTTACTATCACAGATGTTTCTGGAAGATATTGTAGGTCCCCACAATATCTCCTTTGCTCGTCCCCCAGTTCTTAATATGCGTTTGAAAAGAGACTTGCATCGACCTAATAACTATGCATATGCTGCTCAGACTATATATGAACTTTCAGGTTTCAACAAGTCCTGCTGGATATGTATGGCCAAACCAACTAGTTCTAAATATGGTATACCGTATGAAGGAGTTGCTTTGAATCTAAGTCTTTTTGATGATGATTTGTTTACATTGCCTACTTTCTCTAAAACTACTAACAATCCCGGTGCCACTTTTATACGTGCTCCCCTCTTACAGGAACATCGTGGTACTGCAGTGATACGAATGAGATTTAACATTACTGGTAGAATGCCTTCACCAGAACCTAACAGAAAGGAACCTCCTTGCCAGGTTATAATGGATCATATGTATGTCCCTAATAATTCTGAGATGAATCTACAAGCCACTTTTCGTGTTTCCTTTCTTTACGGTAATAGTTCTTCGTCCTGGTTTAGCACCCCTTGGCATTCTAAGTTAGTGTCCTCCCCCTTTGTTCTAACCCAGGTATACCAGATAAATGTGTAAGTTTATGGCAATGGATGGATAAAACTTTTCCTGTAAGTGTTGGCAACGCCAACTCTGCTGATTTCATGTTTGGATGTATTAACGCATCCCAAATTAATGCTACCCATGTTTTGTTTAAAAATACTGTGTGGAATGTAGCATCTTTTGGGAAACTTAACTTACATGATTCCAACAGTCCAAAAGATTGGACCTTGCAAGTGGAAGATGGCACATACTCTAGTATGATAATGGTTGCAACATATTATATTGATGCTTATGCTACCTTGCCCCTTAACCCCCCTTTTTACTGGTTATGTGGTAAATGGGCATATTTGGTAATACCTAGAACTTATGTTGGTGAATGTGTTTTGGGTCTTATTGGTCCATCTCATACTATTCACCCTTATGTTCCGTCTGGTATGCGCATTGACCTACATAACACTGTACATCGCTCTCGTCGCTCCTCCATATCTGTCAAAACCTCTGAGGCAGAGCGATTTGGTGGAATCTTGCTACCCGCATATGGTGTTGCTCGTTTGTATTCTAAAATGAACCTTTTTGTTGACTTAGTTGATGACTTGTTTAATCACACTACACATGCTCTAGCAGTTCTTTCTGCTGAGCAACGTCAGATTAGAGATGCAGTAATTCAGAATCGTATGGCCCTTGATTATTTGTTAATGAAGGAGGGTGGTGTATGTGGTCTTCTTAATTTGACCCATTGTTGTTTTCACATTGATGACATTTCAGGTGAAGTTTCTCAAGATATACATGATATTGAGGAAATTCAAACCCAACTCAGGAAAGTATCAAGTCCCTTAGATGGATTTGATTGGACCTTTGGCTTTAGTTCTATTTTTGGTAGCCTAGGTTCAACTATTTTACATGGTTTAATGTATCTCGTTATGATTATTCTTGTTATTGCCATTTTTTACAAATTGTTGATGCTATGCCTTGAGAAATGTTGCGTTTCTAACTCACCTATGATGCCAGCCTATCCTATACTTCCACACCCCACCTACTTTGATTCCTTTTCAACGTTTCCCTCTTATGAGTAATGACTAATCTCTCTTATTTTTTTTTCTACGTATTAGAATGATTTATATGTATAATGTGATGACAATGTAACCCCATTTGTAATAGGTTCACTAGTTTAGTTTAGTTTAATTTTCTTTTTAATTAGTGATCACGTGATTCATGATCAAAAGACGGATTGAAAGGTATTTAAATATGGTAGATAATTCATTGAATTCATATTTCTATATTCTAGTAATATTTGATATCTATATAAATATATAGGGCCAGATTGACTGCTCAGCAAATGCCTGATCATGAGGTAATGCTGAAGTATGGTCTTTTTCTTGGCTTCCTGTTATCAAGGAGTGCAGATGGTCTATTCAATTTCATTTCCTCTAGAACTATGAGAGGCTGACCAGCCGAGAGGAAGGGAAGGATACACATGGTCCATGGTCAATTGTTTAAATACATCCTATGGAACATTCCTATTCCTAGCATAGGATATAGCTGTGATGTCAATTTAGGCGTGCCTACTAGGCTAGTACAGGAAATGTTTGTGTAAGTCTAGGTACTGCCCAAAAGTAGGAAAAACACCTCTTCCTATAATGCTGACGTATCGGTTTGTAATTCATGAATTTGTGACGCTCCAAATGTTTGACAAAACTACTGGGTGTATGAAATTTTGCCCAGAGTAAAAAGAAACCACTTAAGGCAGCACTTGTGTCCTGGTCTTCTGTTATTCTCACTCGAGTTGTATTCTGTATGGTCACTGGGTCTGGTGACAAAGCAGCTATCTCTCATCACTGGATGTGGCCATTCCTGTGATGTTCTTGCAGTATCCATATCAGCCATAGAAGCCCGTATTTTGTTTGAATGGATTTTTCATCCTTTTAACAACATGTTCGCTGGTGGTGAGTTTCGATTTTAGGTTTTTCACCCCTCTGCAGATAAATCTTGGTTTTGATGGTAGGATCTCCTCTAGTATGAGGTCTTCTTGTAGAATGGGCCAGAATTTTTTGACTATTTTTTAAAATTCCCGGTCTTGTTGACTGTAGGAGAATATGATAGGTATCCCGAGGTTGTCGAAATCTACTGGGGTTTTGTTATGATACCTTAGGTATTCCTTTCTATCAATGTGTGCGATTTCTTTTTGTGTCAGTTCCAGTTTTGTTTCGTCATATCCTTTTTCCATGAATTCAGATTTGAGTTTTGCAGTTTGGATGTTAAAACGGCGCTCATGCTCAAATCAGTAAAGCCAGTCTCCAGATAGAAAGGTTTACCCCCCTCTGGATAGGCTAGGCATGGAGCCTGGGTGAGTTTTATTTTAAGCTCAGTCATAGCTTGTTCTTGAGTCTCCCCCCATATCCACTTTACATCTTTCTTAAGCAATGTTAAGAGAGGTTTACAAATCTCTGCATAATTTTCGATAAACTTACGTGAGTAATTCATCATACCCAAGAATGATCTTAGTTCACTGATTTTAGTGGGAGTTCTGGACTTCATCACTGCTTCCCCCTTCTTCCGCTGAGAATTTAGGCCTTTGGATGTAACCTCATGTCCCAGGAAATTAACCCTGGTGCGACACCATTGTGCTTTCTGCAATGAGATTTTAAGCCCTGGTTAAATTAGTTGATTACTCAACTGGTTAAGTACATGTCTAATTTCTTGAATATGCTTCTCAAACTAAATACTTTTCAGTAAAATATCATCCACTTACGTCAAATTACCCCTCTCGGCTGCATCTGGGATGGCTTTATGTAAAAAGACAGCGAACTCATGACCTGAGTTTATATAGCCGAAGGGCATTCTGGTCCACATAAATTGTTGTTGACAGAAGGTGAAGGCCAATTTGTATTGGTCCTCAGGACTTACCTGAATTGTCCAATATCCTTGGGCACAATCCAGTGCGGTAAAAATCTTACAACCTTGCATTTGGACTAGACATTGATCAATATATGGTACGGGCCAGCCGGATCTGTACACACGTTTATTTAGCTGTCTCAAATCAGCACATAAACGTCATTGACCATTCGGCTTAAGGATTCCGAGGATACGATTATTATAAGAGCTGTGCACCGTCCTTATAATTCCCCTTTCTTTTAGATTGCTTAATATCTCCGCCAGCGAGTCGTAACACGCTAAGGGAAGCCGATATTGTCTGACACATACAGGAGGATCAGTTTGGACCCTAGCTATATGTAAGTCGGTGACTCCACAATCATATGAATCCTTAGCAAAAATATCTTGAAATTCCAGTAGAACTTATTTTAACTGCTGACGCTCCATATCTTTAGAACATCCATCAGCGAAAGATATTTGTTGCTGGACCATGTCCTGAAATCCTGGAAATATTTCAGGTTGACCAATCTCATAGGCCTCTTCAAGCCTTTCAGAGAGGTCATGATTTGACTTACTTGCCTCTCCAGCAAAGTGAGTATACTCCTCTGCTTCCTGTGTAGTCAGAGGATGATCAAAGGTTAAGGATGATTCCTCTACCTTGCAGATTCCCTTCTTCAGAACTGAAAGGATAAACTGAATATATCGTGAATAATCCTTCGGGCCGCGAATTAAATGATTGTTCAATCATTTGTTCCTCTGTGAGGTAACGTTCAGGTATTAACCCGATAACAGTGTTCTGGAACCCGAATGTATAATAATCTGAATCCAATGCTAGACCTATTGTAGTGTCTTTAGGCAAATAGATTTCCTGTGAGGAATTATTATTTATTATGATTTGAGTTCTAGATTGGTGTATTTTCACCATGGGTGTAGGATTTGCTGAAATTCCTAACCCATATATCCGATTGGAAATACAGACTAGTGCCTCAGAATTTCTCAACTTCTGACCTTCCATTACCTGTAAAGGTAATGGGTAATTTACAGAGCCTGGTGGAATACAAACCTCATATGGTACCTGTAAGTTTACTGCGTATGGCAGTATCTGGGACGACTTAAGAGCTTTATTTTCGTCCTGGAATTCACAAGGGTTCTCTTTTAGTCTGGTCCATATGTTGGAATTAATCAGATCCACTTGCATAGCAAAACAATGAATTATATCGTTACCTACATAAATCTGATAACCGGGTTCATTTAGGACCAAAAATAAATGTGTGGCAGTTTTATTCCCAATAGAAGTAGATAACATACTTTTTCCAACAACATTATGACTATCTCCTTCATTATCTAGATCTATTATCCACTCATCTTGAGGATTCGGGTATCTGATCACTTTAAGGTCAGCTATTTTATTCAGCATCTCCCTGCTAATATAGCTATTTTCCTGGCGAAATCTAACTTAGCCATTTTTTCTCCAGCTAAACTATTTACACGTATAGGGAAAAATACCTCTTCATTTATCTTGTCTATTTCAGTTAAGATAAAAAGCGAAAATCCATACGGCGCATCTAGTACAATTAATAGGTTAATAAATCAATGGATATGTAAAATCCATAAAATCCATTAAAAAACTCATAAACCGTAGCAGTAAAAAATATTAAAAATATTATTATCAAGTCAATAAAAGTGCATAGAGTAAAGTCCAGGTCAAATGTGCAAAAAGTGCAAAAAGGTGCTCAAGTATATATTAATGGAATACTCAAAAATGATGATGAAGAATAATGTGCTGATCTTCTTATAAGTGCTGGTGCTGAATCCTCATATCCGCCAGTAATCCTCAAAAAAAGCACATCACAGGAAAAGATGATAGTGCAGACAGTCAGAATAGAGAAGGCTCGAATTATAATCAAAATCTAAACCACTCACATTTATGGGAGCCCACAAGGTCCCGGCTCGAGGAGAAACAGCCTGCAGCCAAATATAGGGTGGCACTTCCCTTCTTTCTGTTCGTACTGGAGACTAAAAATAGAGACAATCGGGAGACGGCACTCCCATAGCGTAATGCTGCGTATATGTGGAAATGTGAAAAGGAAAAGATGAAGCACACTCACCGATTTTGGAGCCTCGTAATGTCAGGCTCAATATATGTCGCTCTGGGTCCTCTTAGGGTGGGAACCCAAACCTCTTTGCCTCCGTGGTGGTGGGTCCAAGTTTCCAAGGAGAAAAAAAGGGTCGGAGAAAGGTGGCAAATGTTGGGAAAATTTAATGGATAAATAAAATAAAATACAGGACAGAGTCTACTGAGACGCGTTTCGGCTTAAAAAAGCCTTCCTCAGTCGGTATAAAAGTAAATGTCCATAAAAAAGTCAGTCTCCTCGAGCCGGGACCTTGTGGGCTCCCATAAATGTGAGTGGTTTAGATTTTGATTATAATTCGAGCCTACTCTATTCTGACTGTCTGCACTATCATCTTTTCCTGTGATGTGCTTTTTTTGAGGATTACTGGCGGATATGAGGATTCAGCACCAGCACTTATAAGAAGATCAGCACATAATTCTTCATCATCATTTTTGAGTATTCCATTAATATATACTTGAGCACCTTTTTGCACTTTTTGCACATTTGACCTGGACTTTACTCTATGCACTTTTATTGACTTGATAATAATATTTTTAATATTTTTTACTGCTACGGTTTATGAGTTTTTTAATGGATTTTATGGATTTTACATATCCATTGATTTATTAACCTATTAATTGTACTAGATGCGCCGTATGGATTTTCGCTTTTTACCTTGTATTCTGACACATATTTTGGTTGGTTTTTATGTGTTTTTACCATACTATAGGCAGCATTTGACTATTTATTAGCACTACACCCTGCACTTTAAATTAATTTATAAATAGGCGCCCACACTGTATAGTGTATATTTATTTATACACACTCTTTGCTTTATCCTATTTCAGTTAAGAACTGAGAATGGTCACTATGCCCATTTGATTCTGTCTCCCTCTTGTGGAGGTGAATAATTAGCACGTCATTTTCCAGACATATATCTCGAATTCTCTCGGGGGGAACACATATGGTGTTATCCTCCTGCTCTCCTTGAGTCAGGGGCTTTGGCCTTAAGAAGGAGATATCAGGTGTCTGGCTATTTCTGAAGTGGACTTCAATAGAATCCGGCCTTTCCTCAATCACGTGGCAGTTACGCTGAGCGTGATGGGATTGGGATCTATCGTAGCTGATTGGAACATTTACTTTTGACCAAATAACCTCATTGATAAAATCAATGATTGGATTTAAACTTTTGAGAAGGTCCATTCCAATAATTAGGCGATTTTGGGGCAGATCCACAATAAGCGTTACTTTATTCCCCATTTTAAAATCCAATTTAGCTCTGCCCAGAACTTTCAGAGATGTGCCACTCACACTCACTAGATTAGCATTAGATTTATCTAATCTAGGCTTCCTGGAGGACAGTTCTTGAACCTGTTCAAAATAATTACCTGATATTAACGTAATCTAGCTTCCAGTGTCTAGCAATGACGAAATATGTGGTAAATTATCTTGTAATTCTACATTCACATAATATCGGTCTTCAATGCTATGCAATTTACAGAGAAATTTAGAGTGAGATATGAAATTAGGTTTTGTACAGATTTTACCGACTGATTTTGCTCTCTCAAAAAGCTTTTGGCAGCTGCGCTGTCCATTTCGGATCCAGTCTTCTCAGCTTGCTCGCACTTAGTCTGGGGAGATATAATCCTTTTTTCTTCTCTTTGCAGGGAAGGGTTTAAAATCTCATCGACCATACAAACATTTGTATTCATCATTTCATCATCACTTTCTGGTAAATTGTCATGGATACTGGTTACTTCATCAGAAACATCATCTAGTCACTGGTAGGGATGAACCGAACACTCCCCGAGTTCGGTTTGAGCCCAAACCCGAACTTCCCATTTGTTCGGGTCCGAACCCGAACCCGAACTTGAACCCAATACAAGTCAAAGGGGCTGAAAATTCGGTTTTTAGAGTGCCCTCCAAGAGGGCATATATGCTACATATTTGCCATAAAAGGTGTATGGGTGTCCGGGTAGTGCCCTGGGGGACAGGAAACAAGAACAAAAAGTAAAAAAAAAAACTGTTTTTAAAGGGACAGTGAGTTTTCCATGAAATAAGGGTTAAAAATAAAAACCAAAAATTCCTTCAGATATCGTGCCTAGGAGGTCCCCATAACCTGCCCGTAAAGTGGCGGATTTCTAGGATGTATAGAAAAACTCAAAAACAAAAAAATGACATTTCATATGACGGTAAATGCTTTTCCTTTAATCTATCCATAAACAACTGCTTGGGGCGGCAGTCTGTATGAAAAGAGGAGACATTTTCGTACACGCAGAAAAAGTTTACTGATTTTTTTGGCTAAATTATTGTGAAATATATGCAGGCTTTGGATGAAAGTAACAATAGGTGCTTTAAAATTGGTCCTTTAGCGTCCCCAACAGTGCCGTCACACCGTAACCCCTCTGAGGATAGGAATCTGATACAGGCGTCAGTGGCAGTGCACCCAAATATTGTGCTTTTGGTGCCAGGCCTGCAAGTACTATCATACAGTAAACCCTCTGTCGTATTGTGGAAGAATGCAGGGGTGGAGCATGTGGTCCTATATTGAAAAGATATGATTCTGGTCAAGGCGTCAGTGCACCCAGATATTGTGCCTTTAATGCCAGGCCAGCAAGTATCATCATACAGTAACCCCTCTGTGGTATTGTGGAATAGTGCAGGGGTGGACCATGTGGTCCTGTATTGAAAAGTTTTTTATCTGTTAATGGGTGTCAGTGCACCCAGATATTGTGCCTTTAATGCCAGGTCAGCAAGTATCATCATACAGTAACCCCTCTGTGGTATTGTGGAAGAATGCAGGGGTGAAAAGATATGATTCTGGTCAAGGCGTCAGTGACCCCAGATATTCTGCCTTTGGTGCAAGACTGCCAGGCCAGCAAGTATCATCATACAGTAACCCCTCTGTGGTATTGTGGAAGAATGCAGGGGTGGACCTTGTGGTCCTATATTAAAAAGTTTTTGATCTGGTAATCTTATTGTGCCTTTAATGCCAGACCAGCAAGTATCATCATACAGTAACCCCTCTGTGGTATTGTGGAAGAATGCAGGGGTGGACCATGTGGTCCTATATTGAAAAGATATGATTCTGGTCAAGGCGTCAGTGCACCCAGATATTCTGCCTTTGGTGCAAGACTGCCAGGCCAGCAAGTATCATCATACAGTAAACCCTCCGTGGTATTGTGGAACAATGCAGTGGTGGACCTTGCGGTCCTATATTGAAAAGTTTTTGATCAGGTAATGGGCATCAGTGCACCCAGACATTGTGCCTTTTACTGCCAGGCCAGCAAGTATCATCATACAGTAACCCCTCTGTGGAATTGTGGAAGAATGCAGGGGTGAAAAGATATGATTCTGGTCAAGGCGTCAGTGACCCCAGATATTCTGCCTTTGGTGCAAGACTGCCAGGCCAGCAAGTATCATCATACAGTAACCCCTCTGTGGTATTGTGGAAGAATGCAGGGGTGGACCTTGCGGTCCTATATTAAAAAGTTTTTGATCTGGTAATGGTATTGTGCCTTTAATGCCAGACCAGCAATATCATCATACAGTAACCCCTCTGTGGTATTGTGGAACAATGCAGTGGTGGACCTTGCGGTCCTATATTGAAAAGTTTTTGATCAGGTAATGGGCATCAGTGCACCCAGACATTGTGCCTTTTACTGCCAGGCCAGCAAGTATCATCATATAGTAACCCCTCTGTGGAATTGTGGAAGAATGCAGGGGTGAAAAGATATGATTCTGGTCAAGGCGTCAGTGACCCCAGATATTCTGCCTTTGTGCAAGACTGCCAGGCCAGCAAGTATCATCATACAGTAACCCCTCTGTGGTATTGTGGAAGAATGCAGGGGTGGACCTTGTGGTCCTATATTAAAAAGTTTTTGATCTGGTAATCTTATTGTGCCTTTAATGCCAGACCAGCAAGTATCATCATACAGTAACCCCTCTGTGGTATTGTGGAAGAATGCAGGGGTGGACCATGTGGTCCTATATTGAAAAGATATGATTCTGGTCAAGGCGTCAGTGCACCCAGATATTCTGCCTTTGGTGCAAGACTGCCAGGCCAGCAAGTATCATCATACAGTAAACCCTCCGTGGTATTGTGGAACAATGCAGTGGTGGACCTTGCGGTCCTATATTGAAAAGTTTTTGATCAGGTAATGGGCATCAGTGCACCCAGACATTGTGCCTTTTACTGCCAGGCCAGCAAGTATCATCATACAGTAACCCCTCTGTGGAATTGTGGAAGAATGCAGGGGTGAAAAGATATGATTCTGGTCAAGGCGTCAGTGACCCCAGATATTCTGCCTTTGGTGCAAGACTGCCAGGCCAGCAAGTATCATCATACAGTAACCCCTCTGTGGTATTGTGGAAGAATGCAGGGGTGGACCTTGCGGTCCTATATTAAAAAGTTTTTGATCTGGTAATGGTATTGTGCCTTTAATGCCAGACCAGCAATATCATCATACAGTAACCCCTCTGTGGTATTGTGGAACAATGCAGTGGTGGACCTTGCGGTCCTATATTGAAAAGTTTTTGATCAGGTAATGGGCATCAGTGCACCCAGACATTGTGCCTTTTACTGCCAGGCCAGCAAGTATCATCATATAGTAACCCCTCTGTGGTATTGTGAAGAATGCAGGGGTGAAAAGATATGATTCTGGTCAAGGCGTCAGTGACCCCAGATATTCTGCCTTTGGTGCAAGACTGCCAGGCCAGCAAGTATCATCATACAGTAAACCCTCCGTGGTATTGTGGAACAATGCAGTGGTGGACCTTGCGGTCCTATATTGAAAAGTTTTTGATCAGGTAATGGGCATCAGTGCACCCAGACATTGTGCCTTTTACTGCCATTCCAGCAAGTATCATCATACAGTAACCCCTCTGTGGAATTGTGGAAGAATGCAGGGGTGAAAAGATATGATTCTGGTCAAGGCGTCAGTGACCCCAGATATTCTGCCTTTGGTGCAAGACTGCCAGGCCAGCAAGTATCATCATACAGTAACCCCTCTGGTATTGTGGAAGAATGCAGGGGTGGACCTTGCGTCCTATATTAAAAAGTTTTTGATCTGGTAATGGTATTGTGCCTTTAATGCCAGACCAGCAATATCATCATACAGTAACCCCTCTGTGGTATTGTGGAACAATGCAGTGGTGGACCTTGCGGTCCTATATTGAAAAGTTTTTGATCAGGTAATGGGCATCAGTGCACCCAGACATTGTGCCTTTTACTGCCAGGCCAGCAAGTATCATCATACAGTAACCCCTCTGTGGAATTGTGGAAGAATGCAGGGGTGAAAAGATATGATTCTGGTCAAGGCGTCAGTGACCCCAGATATTCTGCCTTTGGTGCAAGACTGCCAGGCCAGCAAGTATCATCATACAGTAACCCCTCTGTGGTATTGTGGAAGAATGCAGGGGTGGACCTTGCGGTCCTATATTAAAAAGTTTTTGATCTGGTAATGGTGTTGTGCCTTTAATGCCAGACCAGCAATATCATCATACAGTAACCCCTCTGTGGTTTTGTGGAAGAATGCAGGGGTGGACCATGTGGTCCTATATTGAAAAGAAATGATTCTGGTCAAGGCGTCAGTGCACCCAGATATTCTGCCTTTGGTGCAAGACTGCCAGGCCGCCAAGTATCATCATACAGTAACCCCTTTGTGGTATTGTGGAAGAATGCAGTGGTGGACCTTGCGGTCCTATATTGAAAAGTTTTTGATCAGGTAATGGGCGTCAGTGCACCCAGACATTGTGCCTTTTACTGCCAGGCCAGCAAGTATCATCATACAGTAACCCCTCTGTGGTATTGTGGAAGAATGCAGGGGTGGACCATGTGGTCCTATATTGAAAAGTTTCTGATCTGATAATGGGCATCAGTGCACCCAGATATTGTGCTTTTGGTGCCAGGCCATCAAGTATCATCATACAGTAAGCCCTCTGTGGTATTGTGGAAGAATGCAGGGTTGGACCCTGCTGTTCAAAAAATTTAAATGATATAAATCTGGCACAGGCATCAGTGCAGCCAAATATTGTGACTTTCATGGCAGCAAGTGCATTCACACCGTAACCCTTTTGTGGTATTGTGGAAGAGTTCAGTGCTGGAGGTTTTGTGCATGCAGAAGACATACCCGATCAATTCTGTTACTTCGGCATCAGGGGATTGATAGCTGCTGATCCAGAACTGATTCATTTTTATAAATGTCAGACGGTCTACAGAGTCGGTGGACAGACGCACTCTTTTGTCTGTGACAAAACCTCCAGGAGCACTGAACGTCCTTTCAGAAAGCACGCTAGATGAAGGGCAACCTAGTAGCTGCATTGCATATTGGCTAAGTTCTGGCCAGTGATCCAATCTCAACACCCAGTAAGCCAGTGGATCATCTGCTGGAAAGGTATCCAGGTCTGCCCTTGCCCCTAGGTAGTCCTGCACCATATGGTGAAGACGCTGGCAATGGGTGCCTACATTTGACGTCCCTGGGTGTCGAGGACTAAAAAAATGTAAAAAAGCATCAGTCAAGCAGCTCTGGCCTGCACCACTAATCCTCTGATCACCCGCAGCCTCAGAAGCACGTGTGTCAGCACTTGGTAATCTACCAGTGCCTGTAAAGGTGTTACACAAGTGTTGCTTTAGAGCGTCCTCAAGTTTTTTCATCCTGTGCTCCCTCTGTGCGGGCAGGATGAGCTCTGCAACTTTACCCTTGTATCGTGGATCAAGAAGGGTTGCCAACCAGTAATGATCCCTCTCCTTGATAGCATGAATCCTGGGGTCCTTTAGCAGGCTTTGCATCATTAGGGAGCCCATGCAGCGTAGGTTGGAGGTGGCATTAGCTTCCGAGTCTTCCTGGTCAATGAGGATGACCGTATTGTGCACTTCCTCCTCCCAGCCACGCACTAGCCCTTCTGTTTATGGGCACACAAAACCCTCCCTTGAGGAATCCCCACCTTCAATGCCCCCACTACTTAATTACTCCTCCTCCTCCTCATCCTCCTCCTGTCTGATCTGAGTAGGACCCACTGGAATGAGAGCTGCGGAAGGCCTCCTCTTCCTCCCGCTGCTCTGCCTCTAGAGCCACATCTATAATTCCCCGCAGAGTGTGCTCCAGCAGGAACACTAAAGGAATTGTGTCACTGATGCATGCACTCTCCCTGCTTACCATCCTCATTGCCTCCTCCATTGGTGACAGTACAGTGCATGCATCCTTGATCATCAGCCACTGCGGGGGGAAAGAAAAACAGATTGAACTGAACCTGTCCTTGTGCCATACTCACACAGGTACTCGTTGGTGGCCCTCTGCTGCTTGTGCAGACGCTGCAGCATTGCTAATGTCGAGTTCCACCTGGTGGGCATGTCATAGATCAGACGGTTTGTGGGAAGGTGGAACTCTCTTTGAATTTCTGCCAGGCGAACGCTTGCTGGGAATGACCATCTGAAGTGGCTGCAGACTTTTCTGGCCTGGATGAGAAGCTCTGGCAGCCCTGGGCACTTGGTTAGGAAACACTGTACCACCAGATTTAGGACGTGTGCTAGGCATGGTACATACATCAATTTACCTTTGCGTAGGGCAGAGAGAAGGTTGCTGCCATTATCGCAGACGATCATTCCCAGCTCAAGCTGGCATGGTGTTAACCATCTCTGCACCTGCCCTGGCAGAGCTGACAAAATTTCTGACCCAGTGTGGCTCCTGTCCCCTAAACAAACCAGCTCAAGCACAGTATGGCATCTTTTTGCTTCAGCCATTGCGTAGACCCTGTCAGGCATTGGTTTAACTGTCACTTTGCCAGAGACAGAGAAGGAGGAGGAGGAGGAGGAGGAAGAGGTGGTGGTGGTGGAGCAGACAGACCTCATACAAGCAGCTTTCTGGAGGCGTGGTGGATGAACAAGCTCCAGAACAGAGCCCTGTCTTGGATCCCTCCCAGCTGCAATCAGAGTTACCCAGTGTGCCATGAAGGAAATGTAACGACCCTGTCCATGCTTGCTGGACCACGTGTCTAAAGTCACATGCACCTTGCTGCTGACTGCCTTTGCCAATGACTCGATAACATTGTCTTCAACGTGCTGGTATATTATTATTATTATTATTCTTTATTTATAAAGCGTCAGCATATTCCGCAGCGCTGTACAATAAGCACAGTATAGACAGGGTTACAATACATTGAACAACATTTGACAAACAGTACAGGAGGAGATTAGGCTTGTGCACCGATTTTTTTTTCGGTTCGATTCGGTTCGATTTTTCGGATTGTTAAACTTTTCGATTCGGCTCGTTTCGACCGATTTCTGTTTCGATTCGGTTCGACTCGATTCGTTTTTTCGTGTACTGTTTTTTTCGGAATATCGACCATTCTTCGTATTTTCGTGTCACTTAGCTCGTTTTTTGTATCGACTTTTCGTGATTTCGGAAATTTTCGTTTTTCGGAATTGTACATGTTTTCGGAATTTCGACCATTTTTCGTATTTTCGTGTCACTTAGCTCGTTTTTTGGATTGACGTTTCGTAAGTTCGGAAATTTTCGTTTTTTCGGAAAGTCTGTTCTCCTCGTTTCAAAGCAATAAATTTTGATTTGACACATTTCAAGTCCATTCGAAAATTCCGAAAATATTTCGTTTCGGCTCGGAAAACTTTTCGGATCTGCCATTTTCGGATCTAAAAATTTTCGGAAATTCGGCCGCATCCGAAAACACGAATCGGGAAATTTCGTGAAAATTCCGAAATTCCGAAACCCGAAACGCACATCCCTAGAGGAGATGAGGGCCCTATTCCCGTAGGAACTCACAATCTGGGAGGGTTGGGGTTGGAAACAGGAGGAGAGGACTGTAAGGTGAGAGTGATTGATGGTTGTGTCAGTGAGTTGGGTGGTAGGCTTCCCTAAATAGGAATGTTTTAAGGGAGCGTTTGAAGGAAGATAAGTTAGGGGAAAGTCTGACAGTACGAGGGAGAGCATTCCAGAGAGTGGGGGCTGCGCGTGAGAAATCCTGCAGTCTATCATGGGAAGAGGTGATGCGGGGAGAAGCTAGGCACAGGTCACTGTTTGACCTTAGGGAGCAGGCTGGGGTGTATTTGGTGATTAGTGAGGACAGGTAGTGGGGCGCTGAGTTATTGATGGTTTTGTAGGTAAGGATAAGGATTTTGAACTTAATTCTGCAGTGGATGGGGATCCAGTGAAGGGACTCGCAGAGGGGAGCAGCAGAGACAGAGCGGCGGGTGAGGTGAATTAGCCTGGCGGAGGCGTTCAGGATGGATTGTAGGGGGGAGAGGCGGGACAGAGGGAGGCTAGATAAGAGATTATTGCAATAGTCGAGTCGGGAGATTACCAGGGCGTGTATGAGTTGTTTTGTGGTGACAGCGGTAAGAAATGGCCGAATTCTGGAAATATTACGCAGTTGGTATCGGCAGGAGGAGGAAAGAGACTGGATGTGGGGGATGAAGGAAAGAGCAGAGTCAAGTGTAACTCCAAGACAGCGAACTTGGTTTGATGGGGAGATGGTGATACCCTCCACTGTGATAGAGAAGTCAGGAGGTGGGGAGGCATTGGAGGGAGGAATAAGTAGGAGCTCAGTCTTTGACATGTTTATCCTTTAGGTGGTGGGAGGCCATCCAGGAGGAGATGCCAGATAAACAGTCACTGACTTTGGAAAGGACAGGGAGAGAGAGATCAGGGGTAGAGAGGTAGATCTGAGTGTCATCAGCGTAGAGGTGGTAATTAAAGCCAAAACTGTTGATGATTTTGCCCAGGGAGGAGGTGTAGATGGAAAAGAGCAGAGGACCAAGGACAGAGCCTTGAGGTACACCAACAGATAGAGCCAATGAAGAGGAGGAGTTACCAGCAAAGGTTACACAGAAGGACCTGTTGGATATAGTATCCATGGTATAGTGCTGGAATGGCCTTGCGTGAAAAGTAATGGCGTTTTGGAACCTGCCACTGTGGTACAGCACATTCAGCAAATTCACGGAAGGGAGCAGAGTCCACCAGCTGGAAAGGCAGCAGCTGCAATGCGAGTAATTTTGCTAAGCTGGCAATAGACGCTGTGCTTGGGGATGGTTGGGACTATATTTTTTCTTTTGCTACAGCAGCTGCGGCAACATAATCTGACTGCGTAAATCTTCAGCTACTGGGATGATGTCTCATTGTAAGGAAGGACCTGGTATATCCATTACTGTAGCATCATCCCTGTCGGTGGAGGTTGTAGGCAAGGACATGGCAGGACATACAGTGGGGGTAGAGACAGATGAGGAGGAGGAGGACCTATGCAATGTTTTGCGCCAACGGGATGTGTGGCACTTATTCATATGTAGCCTCAAGCACGTGGTACCCAAGTGTCTGGTATCTTTCCCACGCTTAAGCCTCATCTGACATAGATTACAAATAGCAACGCTGCGCTCTACTGCACATTTCTTAAAGAACTCCCAGACAACAGAGTTCCAGCATGTATTCTTTGAGACAACAGCACTCTGCACCGGAGCAGCTCTGACATGTGATGCCTTGGACTGGCTAATGCTACGGTTGGTCACAGAGGATGTTGTGCCTCGTGTTTGCTGTGCCTCCTCCTCCCCCTCTTCCTCACTTAATTCCTCTGTTCGATCTGGCACCCAGGTGGAGTCAGTGACCTCATCATCATTGTCATCATCACCCCCTATCTCCTCGTCACTGGAGCCACTGGAGTCACGCAATATTTACGCATAACTCTTTTTGTGGGACTCAAATTAACTATCACCCTTTTTAACGTGTGTTTCCGCTATTTCCTCAGGTGAGTTTTTCACTCTTTTCCCCTGAGTTTCTTCACTATATTCAAATACAGTAAATAGGGTCATACTGTCTTTTAGTACCCAATCCAAACCTTTTCTCGGGTCATAATCTCTTGCCAAAATAACCTTTATTTTATTTTGGCAATGCGTCATAAAATAATTAGATAAATTCAGGGTTTTCAAAATCTGGGTTTCTTTCAGCCCAGCTGTATGCATTTTTAACGACTGAGAGAAATTCACAGGGGCTTTGATAAGGTCTACATTTTAGAGTTAAAATTGCTCTTTTCGCACCTAGACTGGTGCGGTGAGGCCCAAATTCAGATTTGACTTCGGAGACTATTTTACTCCAGTTACGTATACCAGATTCTTTAAACGACTGAAAAAAATACCTATATTTGCCTTCCAAGACCCATGGGATGAACTCAATTATCTGAGCATCTGAAGTGACCCCTAAAATTGACAATGCTTCTTCAAACGTCTGTAAATGATTTACGATCTTTGAAGAGTCCTTTTGATCCCAGATACCTACTGAGTTTTTAAAGAAATGGATAATTTCCGTTAAATCCTGTACTTTATGAGATTTCTTAATAGGCTGTGGCTGGCTAGAGTGATATGATTTGAAATACTCCTGTGTAAGAGGCTTCGCTCTTTTCTCATCATGAGATTTACTTTCAGTTTCGCATTCGCTATCTTCACTCTGGAGCGATCTGTCACCAGACCTAATCAGTGATGAGTTATAGCTCAAAGCTTTCAAAGGGAACTTCTCTAAGAAATGAGTTTTAACCCTTCGAACATCAGTTTCAACCTGACATTGACATAGCTCATCCTCGAATTTCTCATGTTCGCGTTTCATTCTCGCCAATTTTGCATTCATTTCCTTATTTAATTTGGATAATTGATCACTCTCATCTTACCATTGATCTTTCTCTTTTGTACACACTTTCAACCTCCATTATCATTCGTTCTGACTCATCTTTTAATTTATTTACGGTATCATGCAAGTCACAATTTTTATTTTCTATGCTGTCTCTAGTTTCTTTGTCTTCATTCAATCTCTTGTTCATTTCTGCGATCAAGTATATGCATTCAGGCACAATTTTTAAAACAAAAATCTCTTTGTCTTTTTTATTTGTGGCTGCACTTATCTTTCGCAAACACTCAAGAAAATTTGAGTGATCTGACCATATTGAATTAGCATAACTAGAAACATTTGATTTCAATTCCTTTATCCAATCAAATAAATCGTCTGTGACGTGTAACATGTCCTTTAGGTAAGACATAACATCTATCAATACTATTTGATCTGCTTGTATCTGTACATCTTCCTGAGTCTCAGATTCTGACTCTGACATTTTTACACTGTTTAGTATACAACCGTAAAACCACAAGTCAAAATACAACAAGGAGTCAATATATATATATATATTATCTCTGTCTAATCAGACAATACTGACAATTATATTCCAAACAAAAACTACAATCTCAACAGTAGCCTCTGTCGTAGAAATTAATCTACTATCAATTCCCTAATGTAGTTTGATCCGCTGCACTTACAAGCAGCTCTCTGCTATCCCTGGCAATTCTTACCTGAACGCCCGCAGCAAGGAGACCCAGAGACTCTGCTGTGGTCTATTGCATCCTCACCCAGAAAAAGCCACACACACACACACACGTGGTTTCTAGCTGGAGTTCCTCTGGCCAAGTGCCCAATGTACCTGTAGCGCCTGGTCAGCTTAATTTATTAGACAATTGCACATGCCCAGTGGGCAACTGGTTGTACAACAGAAAACCAGTTTGTCCAGTAATTACATTTACATATCAAAAGGACAGGGGAGTGGACTAGAATGACCGACCGGCCTCCTGGAGATGACTCATCCCTGAGTCATCTCCATGGTCCCCGTCAGCCATGTTTGTCTGACCATCCCCCATCACTGTCAATATGGACCCCACTCAGATACTGCTCAGAGTGATCAGTATCTGAGTGCAGATCAGTCTACTCATTCTTATGGATTATGTCTCTAAACCCAAAAGAAGGTTTTCATACTGACGGTTTTGCCGCTGGTCTGGATTTAAAACCACATTCAAATCCAACACAGGGAGACAGATGACAATTTATAAAAACACACACATCCTAGAATATAATGTCCACATAATAAAATTTCCACAACAGTCCCTCCTCTTTGTCATTTGCTCCCCAGTGTCCCTCGATGAATCTCGATCTTCCTTGGAAAGAAACAGTTCCTCTTGTAAAGTTCTGAATGCAAAAAGCCAAACAGATTATGGAAAACAACAGACAGTCCATCTTGACACACCAAATCTTAAAGCAAGTGTTAAAACAAATCTTGACATGTGGATCAGAAAAACAAATCTTGACACGTGGATCATAAAGCAAATCTAAAACCAAATCTTGACACGCCGATTTTTTGGGCAAATCTTAAAAAAATCTTGACACGTAGAACTTGACACGTAGAATCTGCTTTAGGGGAGGTGACTCAGAGGGAGAACATGAGGTGGTGGGTTGTGTCGATCGTTGGTCAGTCTGAAATCCTCTGTATCCGGTCCATGGGTTGATCTTCTGAGCGTCTCATCTGTTCGGGCTCCGGTAACTCGGTCAGTCTGAAATCCTCTGTATCCGGTCCATGGGTTGGTCTTCTGGGCGTCTCATCTGTTCAGGCTTTGGTAACTCGGTCGATTAGACATCAGGAACATCTCACTCCGGAATATAGAAGGAATAGAGACAGAAACACCATAAGTATTTATACTCCCATTACCCTTAGCCAGGATCCAATGGAAAACAAGAAATCCCCCGAAGCTTCCCAAAGCTTTAAAAAAGATTCCAACCCTCACTAGCTATAGCTCCGCTTCTGCCCTGCTCCCATCAGTGTGGACCTGACCCTTGTAAATCCCCCCCTTTGGACGCTCTACTGTCATTGTTTCTTGGTGATCTCCCTCACTACAACACCGCACAAGAATTTAAACAAGCGAATGACAGAAGCCAGAGTTACTATTACAAATGTCTCCTTGTGGCCCTTGCTAGTCTTAGGTACATTTCCCTCGCTAAAAACTAAACTAAACAAATAAAGAAAATGATACTCTTCACTCTTTGACGTATTTGAGAAACTTCTTGCAGTGACCGGCGTGGATCCAGTTGTTTTGTCCCTCGAACTTCAGGGAGGTTGGCGTCGTCTGCAGCACCTGGAATGGCCCACGATATCTCGCCTCTAGTCCCGTCCTCGGATGTTTCTTTAGCATGATCCAATCACCTGGTTGACTAGAATGAACACTGGTTATTGAGTTTGGGTCTGGGAGAGACTCCCGGACCTGGTGGACTTTTTGGAGCTCATCAAGGAAAAGCAATCATGATGGTCCTCAAAGTGTTTCCCTACTAGGTTGGAAAATTGAGAGGTTGAGAGGTTAGAATGATTAGTAAAAGTTGGCAAATTTACTTTTTTTTCACACCATTATCTCCCCCCTTCTCTTCCTCCTTCATAACAGGAAGAAGAGAAGCTGGGTTCAAAATGGTGCATCATCTTAGAGTCAGTTTAGTGGGTGTTAGAGCCACTTAATGTCTTTACTCTCTGGGTGGTTAAATGTCGGGTACCCTGAGAGATGCAATGTCCTAAAGGATAACCTTTTCCTTGCAAAACTGTACTTTCTCCTTGTTAGCCTTATTACCTGTGGGCACCAGATGGTTAAGAAATGATACAGTATGCCGGTAACAAACCTCCCATGTGGGACATCAAAGTTCCAAGTCATCCACATACCACCCCTGGATCAATTGGGGCCCACTAATCTAACACGATCTTCAGCTTGCAACTGTATTCCGAGGGACTAGTCACCGACCCCTGATGAAGACTTTTCCATGTTAGGTGTTGACCCATGAATGTAAAAACACAAAAAAACTGGAGAGAGCAAAGTTAGTTGCATTGGTGATAACAGAAACATCAGAGGAAACTACAACAGATCCAGTGTTAGTGGATCCAGCCTGCCTTAGCAGAGTTATCATGGCTATCCCCTCTGGCCAGGTGTACATAATGTGGTTCTTCCGGACTGAAACTGCCTTCTGTATACCCTGTCAGTTTACCTTAAAAGACTTCTGAAGCTACATCTGAGCTACATCTAAGGTCTTTGCCGTCCAGAGTCTGGGTTTAAACTCAGTTATGAATTTCTCCCAACTCCAGGCGTCAAATGTCCCCTCCAGAGGGGTACCCCAAGCGGTACCCTTGGACCATCTATGCCATTCTTTAAAGGGGTTTCATGGCCTTCGCCCCAAACCTAGATTTCGTGTGCTGCGCAGCCGTCTGACTGTTGGAAGCCTCGCTTTCCTTCCCTTGTATGGACAACACATTGCCCATGGCGATTCGAATCAGCTTATCATCTTACCCCTGCATCCAGGGAAACCCTTGCACCAATTTAGGAGAGCACCGTCTGGTGTCGTCTTTTACGGTGGATTGTCAGACTATTACTAGGGATGTGCGTTTCGGGTTTCGGATTTTCGGAATTTTCACGAAATTTCCCGATTCGTGTCTTCGGATTCGGCCGAATTTCCGAATTGGGTCGGACTCGAAAACCGATAGATCCGAAAAGTTTTCCGAGCCGAAACGAATTTTTTTTGGATTTTTTGAATGGATTCGAAATGTGTCAAATCGAAATTTATTTTTCCTCTATTCATGATTTCGGTTCCATTCGTGATTTCGGTTCCATTTCGGTAATTCTGGAAATCGTATATTTAACTATTATCGGTTATATCGCTGATTCTGTAAATTTTGTATTTGTAAATGCGTATCACTTGTTTCTTGTGGCATTCGGGTCAGTTTAGCATTTTTTAAATCGTTTTGTTAATTTTTTTTGTTCCTTGGCTTTCATACCATTTTAATATGATTAAATAAAGTTGTGAAATGTATATTCATAAGAAAAAAGGATCTTTATTTAATAAAAAAAAACACAATAGAATCGCCAGAATTATCGTAGACACTTTGAAACGAGGAGAACAGACGTTCCGAAAAAACGAAAATTTCCCCAAATTTCCGAAAAGTCGATACAAAAAACGAGCAAAGTGACCCGAAAACATGAAAAATGGTCGATATTCCGAAAAAAAATGTACACAAAAACGAGCCGAACCGAACCGAATCGAAACAGAAATCGGTCGAAACGAGCCAAATCGAAAATTTTAAACATCCGAACAAATCGAACCGAATCGAACCGAAAAAAAATCGGTGCACAAGCCTAACTATAACCACTATACAACTATAGTCCCCCAATTAGAGACCCTAACCGAGGCAACGTGTAACTCTATGGCTTGTTGTCCCAACAGGTTTGGTACAGAACTATGCCCCAAACGATTAGTCAACAACCACAAATTACCCCCCTTGA